>WEDG01002637.1:0-10736 GCA_017591395.1 Schistocephalus solidus | reverse complement strand
TTCCAAAAATTACCTGTTTTATCCTTTCTTTTGGCGTTTCCCATCTTTGTTTTATTCTGTTTTCTACAGTGAGCTCCTCTTTTCTTACATCCCAAATGGCTTTAAACAGTATCTTGCGCAAAAATACCGATGAAATAAATAAATAAATACTTTTTATATTTAATGCCCAGAGGGCATTATCATTGCAAACTTCGTATCGTGGTATAAATAAATACAAAGTGGATAATTCCTGCACTATGTGGGCAGCCATATGAAGAGCAGAAATGAGTAGTATGTTATGCACATCCGATTCAGAACGATTAGCCATTTAAAAAAAATAGTCAACAATCTTTTGAATATACGGTGAACTAGGAAAGAAGCAGTGAAAAAACTCCTATGGTTAAATCGGTGGTGGAGTTCGGCGAGCAGCCAACTAAAAAAAAGAAACTAGGAGAAAAAAACTGCTTCTCTAAAAACTTAATAGCTAGAGTTGGTGGGATTGGTGCAATGATGTGATGGAATGGGATGTTGGTGACAACCTATGCGGGTTTGGAAGGCTCCTTGTCAGGAGAGAGATAATAAAAAAGCCATAGCTCCTGTTTATAGCCGTCGGGGAGGTGAGACAGGAGGAACTCATCGTAGACAACAGGTCCGAAACAATGAGGGGAAAGTAGAGGTCACGAGCTCATCAATTAGATGTGACATTGTTGACTGCATAGTCCACCACGCTACGATTATCAATAGATCCCGGATACCATCATCAGAGTTGCAAAAACGGAGAAAAGCATCAAGGTTGCCAAGAGTTGGCAATTATAGTTGGAAAGGAGGGCACAGAAAGCGACTTCGAAGATTGACTCTGCAGATGATATTGAAAACATACATAGAAATCAATAAAATGTCAAAGGAACTGCCTCAAATACCAGGAGAAACCTTTTAAAAATCCAAAAATTGCGAGTTTGGGAAGGAAAAGGACAATAAGGACTTTATAATTTCCAAAGACGACAACCTAATTGCGAGTACAAGAGTATTCCAGATGAAAGCACATTTGGAGGCAAAAACTTAGAACGGTTAGTTGTGGAGCTAAGGGGTGGTGAAAGGATCATGGATGAATTACGGGTGGCATAAGGTCAATCTACCTGAATGAGTGTTTGACTCCAGGATGCTTATACACAGTGTAATCCAGAAGACACAAAAGAAAAATAAGATCAGGGTTCTGCCACCAGACACTGAAACTATGAAAAAAATGGGGTGGATTCCTCATCAGCCCATTGTGGGGTCGACTGTCAGGACATTCATCAGCGAGTCCAGATTCAATTCAATTCAATTTATTGAATGAAATAGGCATGGGCCTTTAAGTACCCTATTTGTAACGTAAAATTAAGTGTGTTTTACAGAGAAACCGTATGGGTTGCAAAAATACAAAAGGCGGTCATAAAATATGACAAGTGGTGCGAAACTCTTGAGGGTTGAGATAAATTCCTCATCACTCAAGCTATATTTTGATTATAAAACTGTCAAGGTTCCTTTTAAGGTTTCCAGTGATGGTGACATCACAACGTTTACAGACTACATGATAAGCGATATACAAATAGGCTTATTGATTTGGCACTGCGTGGGCGCCGTCAAATCCTTAGAACACAGAAAAAAACTAAAACAATCTCCTCTTTTCATTAGCCAAATTTGTTTTGGCTTGTTTGTTTGCTAAAAAAGCAGTGTTTGAAATGATGAGTTTGTTTTAATTAAAAAAACCAGTTTTCCAAGGTTTAGAAATAGTTGAATTTGAAGTCAAAACAGCTATACAGAATGGGGATGAATGTATCAGGGTAAGAATGGGTAGAGTCAAGACTAGTCTGTTATTGACGTTCGAGAGTATTCATTCGACCGAGGTAGAAAATTCTGCGGTCGATTCGATGGGATAGGTACTTCCAATCGGATGCGAGTGCAGTCGATTCTGGTGTGGGGGCTGCCGACTAATTAGACTTAGTTGACTGATTGCTAAAAAAAGGTGAAAAAAGATAAGGAGCAGGAAGAGTTCAACGGTAAGAAGTTTTCAATGCAGTCCTACAGTCTGCATATTTGTATTATATAACATAGTGTTTAAGAATTTAGAATTTATATTTGGTTAGCACCGGTAAGGCACTGTCTAAGCAAACATTAGAAACGAAATAAAGTTATGAAAATACGTGCAGATAAAATGTAAAAACGCATAACTTGTCCTGCTATGTCAACAGTTAGCGATGTTTTGAAATTAATGGTGAACTAGAAAAAAATAGGCAGTAAAAAAACTCCTACCTTAAAAATGGAGGCAGAGTTCAATAGACCTTCATTTTGAATAGAAGGTAGGAGAAAAAACTGCTTAGGAAAAAACGGTCAGGTGGTAGAGTAAGGTTATACTGCAGTAGCATTTCAGAATGAGATAATGAAACGTCGAGGTGATTATTTCTTGATCACTTAGGCTTATGAAACCAAAATCTCACGAAAATGCGTCAATGAACTTAAGTCCTCAGCATTTTTGGATCCAGAATTGAATTCTGATGATGTGGAGTATCCAAAGAAACGGTAGCATTTTAGACTTTGGACCACCGAATATGTGCGTCCAAATGACGTCATTGTTTGGATGACTGGTGATATAAGGAGACATCATAGTTCATGGGCGCCTCGAGGTACCGAAAATATCGTTTCAAGAGGGTCACGTAAATTCCTGATGGTCCTTTCTCCGAGTCATGGGGAAAGCTACTGGGAAATGATGAAGAAAACAAAAGGTTAATAGAATCAGTGTTAAGATAAATGTGCAGTCTTCGCTTGAATGCAAATAGACTAGTTAACGACCTAATTTCAATTGGCAAGTTATTCCAAAGAAAACTATACCTAGAAGCAGTCATCTATGATGGAGAGAAAATTGGCATTCGTCCTCAAACGCTCTGAGACGCTATCATATACTACTTTATCTAAGTAATCGCCTTTAAAGCAACACCTCTCACATCCATAATAGGCGTTACCCTTCTTAATTTGCTTAATAAAATCTCTCACTCTAACATCGCAAATAACAGCTGCTAAACGAAACCCAAGGGTCCTCTTGATATGTTCGACACGCAGGCCATCTCTGGCCAAAGATTTTAATTCTTTAGCGAGGGGCCTATATAAAGTTTGCAAAGTCTGAAGGCTTTCCATTTCCACAGTAAATTCCCACAACGAATAGTTCACAAACAAAGGGCTCCATAATTCTACCTTGGATAGGCCAAAACCCGCGCCTTGTTTTCTTATGTATAGGGAGCCCATCAATAGCTAAATAAGTTACAACACTATTGCCTATTAGATGCCGGTTAGGGTCTCGAAACTGCTCAGCTGATTCTTTCACAAGTACTAAATGAACGTACTCACCAATGCCATTACCGTCACCATTGAAACATCACTTTCCCCAGCCAAAAGCGTTCGTGCGTCTGCAGGAAGTTCAGAGGTCAGCCGTCTGGTAATCTTCAGAAGACTGCTCTGATGAATCAATGGCATACGCGAGCGTATTGCCCAAGAACTCATAGCCTCTTGAAACGTAGGTTCCTCTTCAATTTTGGGTGTCCTTGAAGAGTTGTTTGGTGCCACGTCAGATACATCTGACGTCCAACTTGTATCCTCATCAGCAGAGGAAATCTCTAAGTCGTCACATGACGAACTAGAGGAAGAGGTCAGATGCCACGACGATTAAGATGAGTCGGACGGATAAATTTCTCCCATATTCTCGGCAATTTGACGTAAATCATCTAGAAAACCATTCTGGGCACGTTTCCTAAGTGTTCTCATAGATACTGCTCTAAACATTCTGAAAAAAAGCAAAAAAACGGTCAGTATAGACAGAACAGGGGTGCAGGCAGTTAAGCGACCGCGTCGCAGCATGACAGCGCAGGAAATGGCGTGGCACGGCGCGCGCGGGATTGACAGCTCAGTGCCCGATCGATTTGCCAATAACACTGCGCGCATTCTCTTGCGCCCTTTGCGACGCGTCATCGAGGTGCACTAGAAACCAATCAAATTCCAGATGCGATTGACGTACGACCGGTCGAGCTTCGAATCGTATTTCATTGCTATTAGGGTAACGCTATATCAAAACCTAGGCGTGCGGCTCGTTGCGCATTCAAATTACGTAGAGCATAAATTATGTTAAAAACAAAATAAATATACTACTAACAGACTTAGATAAAAAACATAATACGTTTTGAAAGTTAGTTTTAAAGCAAATTGTTTAACAATCATAAAATTATATATAAAAATAAAGACGCTATCCAAAGACATTTGAAAATGTAAACTTATCATAATTTTTTTAAATAAGTTTTAACAACAGAATAAAGCAGCTTTTTAGATAATGGGTATATAAATCATTAAATTGAGAGCCATTGCGCATAGCCAGAGAATAGGTATTTATGAGTATTGTAGGTCACTTACCACCACCTATAGCTTGCCCATAACCAGATGGTGTACCACATAAACAGATGATTAAATTCTTCATCTCTATGTGCATTGAGGTCGTGGTAAGTTGTCCTTTTATGGACGTCAAAAAGCTACTCGTGGGAGCTTCTGGCCTGAAATGGCTATCGCTGTCATTGGAAGTGCACGCAAAGTATGTTTGGATTTGCTTGATTTCTAGGTGCACATGCAGCAGCTCATCGGGAGGACTCAGAATTGAAGTAGCTATTACCGATAGTAACCACCACGTTGTAAAACGCGTGATTCCCGAAGTGGGCGTTATCAGAGCCCTTACGGCCCGAATTCTATGTTAAAGAACTGAGTTGAAAAATGTCCAATATTATCCAAAAATAGATGTGTAGTATTATTTAACAGATATTGTTTGATTTTTATTTTAAATTCTAGTAGAGTTCGACTATTTCTAATAGAACTTGGCAGGGCATTCCATATTGTCGCGTATCTTATGGAATAGACGTTGGATCGTTGGGCCTGTTTGAATTTAGGAATTTTTAAATTTTTTTTCATAATTCCTAGTGTCTTGGAGGCCGTTTTGATTTGTTAGTATATTCATTCTGAGAATATCTTAGTCGTGTGTGATTCTGAATAGAAAAGTGAGACCATTTTTGTGTTTTCTGATTTAGACTGGTTGAAGACCATATCTATTGTATGAGCCTTGAATGTCATCACATTTGGATAAGGATCTGGTAAAGCATCTTTAAATGGCTTCTAATTTCTTTCGGCCATCTGATGGCATTTTGCCAAAGAAAATTGAGCAGTAATCCAGGAGAGGTAAAACGTACATTTTATATAGTCGTGTCCTTAGGGCAGGTGAGGAGAAATTTTTACAAATGAATCCACATAGTCTAGTGGCTTTTGGTGATATTTGTTTAACGTGGGGAGATAAATCAAGAGTATTTGTATAGCTAAGACCTAAGTCTTTTATTGATGTTGTCTCGGTTATTTCCTGATTATTGAAAATTATGGGAAGGAGTTTTTGTGGACCAAAAATCAGGAGATGAAATTTACTTGGAGTGAATGGCATTTGCCATAGAGTACTCCATTCGCTTAGTTTTTTAAGATCATTTTCAATCGTTCTATACATACTGACTATTGTATGCTAGTTATATGCATATGCAAGTTTAAGTCGTAAGCATATAAAAATGTTTTAGCTGACGTTGATAAAGAGGATAATTCGTGAATGTATATAAGAAATAGGAGGGGACCTAGGATAGTCCCCTGAAGTATTCCACTACTAATAGGAGATGGTTCTGAGACAACATTTCAAATTTGTACTACGTGATATCGGTTTTGAAGGTAAGATTTTAGAAAGTCGAGAAGAGGATACCCAATCCCATGACTTATTAGCTTCACTAGAAGCCTTTAATAGGGGACTTTATCGAAAGCAATATTAGGTCAAAGTATATCGTAACTACCGTGTTTTCGTCATCTCGGTTACTTGAAACGAATTCAATGAAGGTGAGATGGCAGGACTAACATGACTTTTGGGTAAGGGAAGGGTGTTGAGAGGAAGGTATGAGGTTAGCGTTTGTTAGATAATTTAGCATTTTGTTCGAAATTATTTTTCTAGGATTTTTGCTATAACCGCAGTTCGGTGAACACCACGATAGCTTTGTGTATCAGATCGGTTCCTGTTTTTCAAGATTGGTGTAATGCTAGAGTATTTCCGTTTTCCCGGATACATACCATTCGATTGGAGTAAGGAGAATAGACTAGACAGCATTATTGGAGCATCTATCATATGCTTCAAAATGCAAGGTGGGATTTTATCCGTTTCATAAGAGGTGAAATAAGACAGTTGTCTGATAGCTTTTTTGACGGTTTCTTCGCTTAAACAGATCTCATTGAGGGCAAATGCTGTCATGTCTGTTAGCTGGGGTAGCGGCTCCTCCTTAACTGAATAGTTGGCTGAGAAGTACTTATTGTATAAATTTGCTATTCGGTTATCGTCCGTTATTACTTGTCCTTCGTCATCAAGCATGAGTTGGGGACCTGGTTTTCGATTAGTGTTCATTTGTTTTCGAAAGATCTAAGCTGTTTTTTCGGAGGACTCTATGGCCCGCCGTTCCGCTGTTATGTTTTTGTTTGCTTCTATTTTTTCAACTAGATCATGAATTTCTCTAATTCGTCTGAGTGTGGATACATAACTAACTGCGGGATCATGAAGTTGTTTTTTAGTTTTTTAGTCTCTTGGAAAGGAATTAAGGAATTTGTGACTTATACGGTGATCTCTCATCTATTAAGGTATCTTGAATTATAAAAATGGTAGATTATAAAAGGTTAACGGCTTCCGTCGTGGATGTCGTTAGAAGATATGAACTCCAGTCTAGTGACCTTACATAGCTGAACGGAGAATGGCTCTCCGTAGCTCACACAGGGATGTGTTTTTTCAGCCGGATTAAGAACTCAAGGAAAGGTACTAAATGAGGATGCTGAAAGCAGAACTGAAGAGGAGGACCGAGCAGGGGGAAAATGGCTCCAAATAAAGGACGGGGAAATAAAATTGATAAAGAGATCTTTCTTATGGCAGACCCCGTACATAATCAAGGTGGGTTCTCGCCGAGACGGAGGACACTAAATACGATGTACCCAACTGTACAGAGCTGGAATAATGAAAAGAAAGCGCTCCAGAACTCGGATGACGACCACTCATCAGAACTCAGCGTCGGCGGGATGGACACCAGTTCATCTCGGAAAACAATGACAGACTCTAGTATTCAATCGCGCAAAATGCGCAGAAGTCTATATGGAGGGGTTACCCAGTCTAAATTGAGATGTTTGTATACCAATGCTCAGAGTCTCCTATCGAAAGTAGATGAACTCAAAGCATTAGTATCAGACCGAACCTCCGATTTCGTTGCCATTACGGAAACGTGGCTCGAAGCCGAAATCGTAGATAGCGAGGTTTCGATAGATGGATACCAACTATTTCGAAAAGACCGAGAAAATAGAAAGGGAGGAGTGGTCGTATATGTTAGTACAGGAATCTTGGCAGTCGAACGAGCACACTCCATCTTTTTGAATATGAATTTCTCTGGATAAAGATTAAAAAATATTGTTCACAGAACCTACAATTCTTGACGATCTACAGACCACCGAGCATTTCAAGTGCAGCTGATGAGTCCCTCCTCCATATGCTGAAGGAAGTAGCAAGTCACCAGGAGGTGCTTATTGCTGGAGATTTTAATGCACCTAAAGTAAACTGGGTAAATCTGACAGTTGATGGTGCACCAACTTCCTTCGGCCACAAGCTAATGGACCAACCTCTGGTACAGAAGGTTGACATACCAACGAGATTTAGAGAGAACCAGAGAGGAAATTGCCTGGACCTAGTATTTACGAAGGACTTCTCTAGCATTGATGAAGTGTATTCTATTGCACCCCTCGGTAAAAGTGACCATAGTACGCTGATGTGGGATGCTTCACTTTATTCTCAGCGCGAGGATGGAATGGAATGCAAGCGAAATATATGGAAGGCTGATTTTAACGCGATGAAGAGAGAACTGATGTCTATGAGATGGGATTGTTTGCTTGAAGGGAATCCAGAGGATGACTGGCGATCATTTAAGACAGTTTCAATTGATCTGATTGAACGCTTTTGTCCAGTGAAGGTGCAAAAAAAGAATAGTCGCCCCACCTGGTTAACAAGAGAACTTAACAGGCAGTTAAAGACGAAGAATAAAAAATGGAAGGTATTCAGGCAAACAGGGTCAGCAGAGCATTTCAAAGAATTTCGTCATCAAAGAAACGCTGTTAAAAATGATTCGTCAGGCAAGGAAGAACTATGAATCAAGAATTATTCAACAGGCTGAATATAAACCAAAAATTTTATTCCATAATATCAATATTCAACTAAAAAACAAGGACCCAGTAGCAGTACTCATGGATGGGTATGGTGTTCAAGTCGTTGAAAATTGCAACAAAGCCAAGTACTTAGGTCGGTTTTTTGCCTCGGTTTTCACTAGAGAACCGGAACTTCAGCTTGACCACGTCAACAGTGCTGTTATAGACGCCGGTTCAGTGCTTGAATATATACTCTTCCAGGAACCTCTCGTGGAACGAGAACTGCAAAATCTCAGGAAGCCAAGTCATCTGGTCCGGACGATATACCAACCAAGTTCTTGAAAGAACTGGCCAGCGAACTGTGCAAACCACTAGCGCATATATTTAATTCGTCATTTGAATCAGGGAAACTGCCATCAGAATGGAAGGCAGCAAATATATACCCCATGTACAAGAGTGGTGCTCGATCTAATGTCAACAATTATCGGCCTGTCAGCCTTACCTCCATTTACTGTTAAATAATGGAATCAATAATCAAGAAGGCAACCATGAAGTTCCTTGAGGAAAACCTATTACTCTCAGATCTCCAGCATGGATTCAGACAGAACTGCTCCTGTCTTTCTAGTTTATTACTCTGCACAGAGCAGTGGACTCACGCACTGGGCAAAAATGGTAGGGTTGACGTCATATACACTGATTTCAAGAAGGCGTTTGACAATGTCCAACACAAACGTCTCATCTTCAAATTATCTGAAATTGGCATAAGAGGAATACTGCTGACATGGATCGCAGACTTTCTTACAGGTAGATTGCAAACTGTGTGCGTCGATACATCGAAGTCAACACCTACTCCGGTTCTAAGTGATGTCCCCCAAGGCTCGGTATTAGGGCCGTTACTCTTCTTAGTGTACATCAATGACTGTGTCGACGACCTGGATTGCAGAGCCATCATGTTTGCAGATGATGTTAAATTGTGGAGGGTCATCAGATCTGATTTCGATAGGCACGCACTTCAAAAGGATCTCAATCGTCTTAGCAGCTGGTCTGCGCGTTGGCTCTTAAATTTTAACGTTGGGAAGTGTGTGGTCCTAAGACTGCGTACTAGAAGGTCCAGTGAGGAGGATGATTCCTACCAATACATTCTCAATGGGCAGCCCCTTTCAATTGTTGAGGAACAGAAGGACCTTGTGTTCTAATAAACTCCTCACTTAAACCATCTTCACAGTGTTTAAAGGCAGCTTAACGTGCTACACAGGTCTTAGTTGCGCTCAGACGTGGATTTATGCAGATTGATAGGGAACTTTTCCGAAAAACCTACGGGGTATATGTTCGATCTCACTTAAAATATGCCGTCCAGGCCTGGCG
This sequence comes from Schistocephalus solidus, assembly GCA_017591395.1. Classification (NCBI taxonomy): domain Eukaryota; kingdom Metazoa; phylum Platyhelminthes; class Cestoda; order Diphyllobothriidea; family Diphyllobothriidae; genus Schistocephalus; species Schistocephalus solidus. Next base: position 1,136 of record WEDG01002637.1, on the reverse strand, counting down.
TCCGTGGTTTAAGAAGGATTATCTACAGCTGGAACGAGTGCAGGCGAGGGCTACGAAGATGGTCAAGAATCATAGTCATCTGCCTTACGAAGCCAGACGCCATGGCCATGTGGAATAAAATTCCCCATAATATAAAAGTCCAACGGAGTTATTCTTTGTTTAAGATTACCATTACTAGTTTTTTGCATTCAGAACAGTTTCCAAGAATTCTGGGCGCCAACACGGTAGAATCTGTTTTCCTGTTCGACGGAGTGCGCGGCATCTGAACTCGATCCCAGGTGTTACCTTGAGGGATACGGCACCGTCTCTGCAGCCTGCACCCGTTGACTTCTTCGGCAGACAGTGAGCGACCGTACACGGATGCTTTCATGCCTGAGGCAGAATCCGGTTCCTAGCAAAGACAGAGAGACTGCATACAGACTGCAATTGTGTTAGCCCTTCCCTGAGCTGAATTGCTATCATCCTTACAGGCGGCAGTTTTTTCTCCTGAATAACATGAAAATAGGAAAAACACTTATAATGATATATATTCAGGAGTTTTTTTTTCACTGCCAGCCTCTACTTACTGAATATTTCATCTGACAATGCCTGTTAACCGGTATTAAATACAACTATTATTATTATTATTATTATTATTATTACTGAGACCTGCGCTATCTTGCTTTTGGGTCTGGGTTAGATTTGCGTCCTTCGGAAAACCTGTCTTAGGTGATATAATTGAGGGTATAAGATGACCCGTGGGGTTATGGGACGAGCTAGCTTGTGGAGGGTTAAATAAGTTAAATTTAGATGATTGCGGATTTTGTATTTGAAGAAGGTTATTTATGCGATTTGGCTCGGGAAATTTCCCGGAGAGGCCTGGAGAATTGCGTTTAAGAGGGAAACTGGCAGTCTAAGTGCTTTAGACGGGTTAAACGGTATAAATGCTTTAGACGGGGTCACAAACATTACAGGCGGGCTGAAAGCACCGGAGATTGCAGTATTCAGCCGCGACGGAGACGAAGTAGAAGGTTGAGGGGAGGGGCTGACCGAACTAGACATCTGAGAAGATGAATTAGCAGTTGCATTGACGTTAGTGGAAATACGACCAGACTTTTAGAATTTAGAATTTATATTTGGTAAGCACCGGAAAAAGC
>WEDG01002636.1:0-162244 GCA_017591395.1 Schistocephalus solidus | reverse complement strand
TATTGCTGTAACAGTTTATTCTTTTTATCATTTTTTTGAATGTGAATATGGAGCTCAAGGTCGAAAGCCTAATTCCCTCAATAAGGTGACGCAAAGTGACAACCAGACCTCCATATTGCCGTGGTTTATCGACTCCCAGGACAGCAAACGGACACGCACGAAGCACTCATCACAGAAGTAAAAGCAAATCTGCCGTAGCAAACACCTTTTTAATATTTGGAGATTACAACGCTCCCGATATCGATTGGGTATCAATGTACTGCTCGCGATCGGAAAAATTTATTCAAACAGAATTTACTTCAGTGAGTAAATGACGAGTTTCTTACCCAACATGTCACAATGAAGATGCGGTTCGAAATGGACAGCAGTCAAGCTGTTTGGATCTAATCATTAGTAGAGATGATAATTGCACCCTTGCATTAAAGTTTCTTTACGTGCCCCTTGGACGAATTGATCATTGTGTTCTTGCTTGTGAGAACAGTCATTTTTCTATACCCAAACGTCGTGCAGTTAGGGAGAGAAATGTATGAAATGGGGATTATCCCAAAATGAAAGAATTAATGGAGGAGATAGACTGGAGTCCTGCACATGAACCTGACCCAAACGCTGCCTGGTTCTTCATCAGAAACTTGATTCAGCAGTTGATAGAGAAATTCTGTCCACTTAAAACATTTATTATTATTATTATTTTATTTATTGCCAGTTTACAGGCAAGGTCAAAAGGGATATATACAGTAGGGGGTCCAGCTGACAGTGAAAAAAACTCCTGATCGTTCTTTAAAGGTATTTTTCAGGAGAAAAAAACTGCAGCTTGTTGAACAGATTAAAGTTTAGCACAGGGAGGTGTTGACACAGGTGCACAGTGTAGTACTTCTCCTTTCGGTGTTGTGGATCTGGTCTTCTGTACTAGCAGCAAGTATGCCGGCGAGCGGCTGCTAGCTGTAGACTGAGCAATAACTCGATTACGGACTGCAGAGCCAGCAATATTGCCTTCAGCATGAAGTCCGGCATAGGATTCAGAGTCCGTGGACGCCATCAGAACGGAAAAAGAGCTTCCAGAGAATCAGCACCCAAAAATTCGCGGAAGGTGTCCTGAATGTAGAAAAACTAGTGACAGCTCTCGTAAACAAAGGATAGTTTTGCTGAATTTTAATACTTCTGGGTAGTTTATTCCAGATTGCTATAGCGTTTACCGAAAAAAACTGACGGTATTTAACGGTGCGTGCCAAAGGAAGAAATAAGAATACATCTCTATGATTGGTGCGCTGACAGTGGTCGAGCTGCCTCAGGGATGTAAGGGGGTTAAAAAGGTAAAAACCGTTTAAAAAGCTTGAACAGTAAAAAAATAGTCCCTTCTGTAATCTACGAAGCCACAACGGGTCGAGGCTTGTAAGCTCACAGCGTTGTTGGTAGGACAGGTTTCTGTGCTCTGAAGTAATAACTCTTTTTAGTAAAGAAGTGCTGGACTGATTCTATCTTCCTCCGTTCACTCGCGTGCAGAAGGCTAAATAGAAACGAGCAGTATTCCAGACTAGGTCTGACATACATTTTATAAAGGCTGGTCCTAATATTGAGGGTTTTAAAATTTCTGAGAATAAACCCAGTGGTTTGGCGTGCTTTAGAGACAATCAGGGTCGCAGTGCTCTGACAGATTAAGACTACTAGAATATGATATGCCAAGATCCGTTATAAACCCGGGCACATTTAAATCATGACCGTCTATGCTTAGATGAGGCTGATGGTTGTCTATCCTCTGAGTTATAGGCAGTTGCGCGGAGACTTGATACAAACCTTCCGTATCGTGCGTGGCATGGATTGCGCCCTCCTATGTGATGACTTTTTCCAACTTGCTACTACGAATAATCTCCGAGGTCATCCATTCAAACTAAGTGTGCCCCAAGTAAGATTGGATGTGAGGAAGTATTTTTCACCAACCGTGTCTTGAAACCGTGGAATAACCTACCTGAGGCGATTGTTATGTCCCAGTCTGTGGATATATTTAAACATCGGCTTGACATACATATGTTGCTGCACCAGGAAGATTATGTGACTACTTTACCTTAACAATATCCGTGTACCACGTAAATCTGCCTGCATTCACTTGACTGTAACTTTTTTTACATTGCTTATTATTCTTCCGACTTTCTGTATCAAATAGGGATTTCAAAGGCGTAAGCCTATTTTTCTCAAATACACTGAACTGAACTGAACTGAAAAAAGGACAAGTTCTGCCTTTAACTGACTTCTCCTTCTCCGTTTGAGAGCAGATTATACCAGCATACCGCTGGCGGGAGTTTTGGAAGCAGGTGAAGATGAAAGCTTGTATTTATCGTTTGGGATAACCTCCAGAATGTGGAAGAAGCCGCAATGAAGGATTTTTGGGAAAGCCACAGAATCGTTAAGTCCAAGTAAATAACTTCAAAATTTAGAGACTGGACAATCCACTCAAGAGTTATTACAAACAAACCTTTCTTCTACACTAAGGTCTAGACTTAAACTACATAAACTCAAAAAATCTGAAATGAGAAAGCAATTTAAAACGATGCGCCAATAATTTCTAATCTACAAAAATAGGATCATAAAGAGCGACGTCTGTAACCATCAAATACATAAATATATATCCAGAATTCAGTCAGTTAGTTACTTAGTCGTCGTTAGATGACGTTGATTTACTATGTCACTAAGAGGGGTATAATAAACACCAGCAACAGAAGAGAGACTTCTGAGGTTTCATTTTAAATTGAAAATATCTGTTTTAAAGCAAAACCGGTAAAATGACAGGAGTATAAAAGAGCATAAGAAGGAGAATGCAGGCATCTATAAAGCTCCAGATTATGAGGTTGGACGTGTAATAAGAAAGTAACCAACGAATGATATAAAGGAATTTACACTTTAAAGTGAAAATGGTTTCAAGATGAAGGGAGGTTGAAAGACTGGATGTCAGAGAAAAGTCAACCTACCGGAAGACGAGTATCTCACTGGGAAGAACAGCCAATGATCCAGGATTAGGAGAGGGTCCAAATCGGAAAACACACTAGACAGATTTCTGGTTGTTCAGTAGAAGAGCATTTTCTTATGACCATCCTGAGAATTGGCCAAGACCATCGTTCAAAGAATGAAGAAAAGTTATTTTAAAGAGGACGGCCAACACCCATATAATTGGTATTTTTACATGCAGACTGTCGTTCGGCAATCTCAAATAGTCATGATGCCTCTCCCTCGATTGATTTTGTTTTCCATCGCAAAAGATATCCTCTTAAAATATTAGGAGAACTGTCTGGCTACCAGCTCGGACTGTGTTTCATGAAGATCATTCCGGTGGGACAGATTAATCAGTAGACTGAGGCTACACAAATAAATGCCGGCCATGTAACATGTATATGGATAAGACCTATCAGGGAAATTTTTTCGCAATAAGTTTCTTTACATAAAAAAAACTATGTAACCAAAATTTCGTATTTAGCCGTCTCGGAATCAGAGATCTTTATTCATGCTAACCATACGCCATTTTGGGAATTTAAACAAGGCATGTGCTTCGTGCCGAGGGGGTAATTTATTAAAAAGTACACCAAGGTTAAATTGGCACCCAATACCGCCAACCAACTGTTTGTGTTTATTTTCCAAGGGCATGACATCGGGCCTGGATCCCCAAGCCGGGATCGGCACCGAATTATTGGAGTCTGAAATGCACGAAACTGATGTTAATCCTACATTTAATTTGACCGAAGACTGTCAAATGCCGGTGAAATATGGAGCTTTTGCTAACTTCTTTGAGGAGCTAGCAGATCCGCATCAGCTTGAGGGCTTGTCGCAGAACTTTCCCATCGGTAAATGCTGGCAGCAAAATACGCTTTTGACGCCCGATGCGGACGCTTTCAACTTCTTTCGATTCAATCCGGCTGCATACAACCAAGCCGATGAAGCCAATAATAGTCTGATTTTGATGGATAGTTACGGTTCAATTTCGCCTTTACTCCAACGTCCGGAATCATCCTTTGTTTATGTAAGTAATTAATATTTCTTAGAATAATTTTGGTTGATTTGGTGCGGCATTTTGAGCTTTCTGTGGATCAACATTAGTTTAAATTGTTCGAAGCCCATCTCATCGCGTACAGTGTTAGTGTCCTACAGTTGTCCGTTTATCTCTCCAGTCTGAACATTCGGATTGCGTCCGTTTCCCTATTGAACAACAATTTTCGAGATGGTAAACTTCGTTTGATCCCGCCATTTTGCGCCGCATAACTTTCTGAGGTAGTATAACTCGTGAACAGCTTTTTCAGCCGTCTCAGTGTCTCTGGTTACGCCACTAGATTGCACAGAGCTTCAAGTGTGTAGTGCTTTGTTCGTCCTGCTCTTCTGTAACCTCTTACTCTTTGGCGCTACAGACTTAAACAGTATATTCCAAAGGATACTGTATTTACAGTATTTACAAGCAGCACCATAAAACCACAGCGTCAGACCCTCACTGACATATTATGGTGAGATTTGCGTGATACAGTGTGTGCGAATTGGCCACGTTATCGTCGTAATCAAGCTACAAAGGTCACGCAGATACCTGGACGGAGTGCTGGGGCTGCTCGTCTAACTCTACATGCCTGACTGTCAATTGATAATGAATCGGTATTTACTTTTATTTGTTACAGTTACGATCATGCCTGATCTAGCGGGCCTCGATAAGTTCAAGTATTGTACTATTCCACGCGTGACGATTGGCGGTAGCAGACCTGGATACCTCAACACATTCTTTTCTCCAGTGACGGACGCCGAATACCGAAGGTCCAAGCACCGCCTCCATATCTTGTCGAACCAGGTTTTTATTTGACCTCCTTCGACACCTCCAAGTGGACAGCGGCGCCGAATCGAGAGCAGAACTGAGCTCGGGAAGTGGGCGACAGAGGACCTACCCAAACCACCTCAGTCGTATTTCTTGGATGGCCTAAGAAATCCTGACGGTAATGTCGCAGCGGGTGCGGACTGCCTCGTTTGAGACGTAGTCGTTTTACTTCACTCGGAGGATGGTTCTCAGACAGCGATGGTCAAATACCTCAAGTGTTCGCTCATCTTCCACATGCAAAGCCCAACATTCACAACCGTAGAGGAGGACCGACTGGACAGGTGCACGGTACACATGGCTCGTCATGGAGACGGAGATGTCGCGTCGAGTTCATAGGCATTTTCTTAGGATCAAAAAAACCCTACGAGTTGCATCGATTCGGGAGGCAACGTCGTCCGTTCTCTGTCTATTGGGCAGCATCCTCGCCCTGAGGTATTTGAAACTGTCTACGCCTTCAAGTTCACAGCCATTAATCCCAAGCGGTGCTTTCTCCTGGTCAGGGATGCAGCTCGAAAACCATTTGGTCCTCCCATTGTTTATGGATAAGCCGACCGAAGTAACGATCTAATTCCTCCCTCGACACCACAGGCTGTAGATCACCAGAGCATGCAACTAGCGTCCGGGTGCAAATTTCACACCGTCAGAACCATGTAGGGCCCTCTAGAGCATCCAGTCAATGGAACACCAGCTTGGATATCGAAACTTAGTAATTATGTTTACTTCGTGAATTTATGATCCTGTCTATTAAAGACGGTCTCTGCGCAAGTGGTAGTCGGTAACAACGAAATTGGAAAGCCTGCCCCACTTCCTTCAGCGACAAGAACCAAACTGGAGACCGACAACCACTTCCATATTTTCATGGTGTGTTGAGTTCGATTTTAAACTGACGTCTTTGCTTCCGCAGTAACGCAGTGGTGTCTGATAAAAGACGGTAGCATTCAATTGTAGGATGGTAAATAAAAAATTTCTAAACCACCTCCTGGTCGATCTGAAATATTGTAGCGTATTTACAGTCAATTTGGACCATATCATTCGAGACGCAAGTCATTTTTTGGCAACAACGGCCGAAAACTGTCAGTCACAGTTCGTGTCCTACACGCCAATCATGACATTCACAGCCCCAGCAGAAGAATGCTCATGTACAATCCCGATACACGCTGATCTCTGTAGCGATTTGGATATCGCAGTTTATTTAATGTCCCAAGGCCTTGCAGTACGCTCTGAGCTGCGTATATTTTGATGGGACGCGTGGTTTCTACTCGCCGTTTAATGAAAATTTTGCCTCCTGATCCTTCATAACTAGGAGTGTGTTAATGAATAAACAGACTGATTTGGTGCCTTCGTTTACCCCGATACAACTGCATTCTCTAGTTCAGTTCAGTCAACCAACATATTTGTGCACATCTGACGCGGTCGAAACAGTACATCGTTTTGTAGAAGTCAAATGAAACGGACGACGGCCTACATCTTTGACAAATGGCAATCAGTGATGGTAAGCAGTGCTAGGTCATCACAAAATTGTCATATGCCATGCTTATTCTTTATAACGAATCTCATGGACGAAACCGACCGCTGCAACTACATCGAGAATGCAACTGAAAATCGGCTGCAGACAGCCGTGGTGGATGAATGGGGAGGGTGAAATAAATATGCCGGAGGTCTCCTTCACGCGTGGAGGCCTATGACACCTTGACCCACTTATATAAATATCGCTTTCAAATAGAAAAATTACTTCGATTGAGTTTCCACTTACAAGTTAATTCATGCATGGCAGCGTGTTAATTTTTGGTGGGACATTCTTTCAGACAATTGCGTTATTTGACTGGAGAAGAGTAATTACGTAAGTAGTTTGTATTGTTAATTTACTTTCTTTCTAAATTCATTCGTATTCCGCAGCGTAAAAGTATTAAATGGGCACTTCTTATTGTGGTTACTAAACTCTAACCCAGGATTTTACGCTGTGCAGAAGACTGCCTTTTAACCTGAAAAAATTTGGATTCGTTTATTTTTAAACCAGTTTTTTGTCTGTTCGTTAGGTTTGAAAATTATATGCTATATGCGTTCCCCAAAATGAATTCAATTTTTCACATCACCCCAGAGAGCCCTGTGTCGCCTAAGATAAAATAACTTGCACACCCACTTCACCCGTAAGGCGTTTTGAAAACTGTAAGGATCCAAAAACCTTCACTGACATCAACAAAGCATGAATTGGTTCTAAGGCTGTCCTGCGTCCTTTCAATTTACGGTAACCCAATGGGGGTGTGTTGCAGGCTCGTACAGTCGGATAGTGCACGTTAGAGGGTAGACAGGATTTGACAGGCACCGGGAACCCTCAATATAAAAGATCTGGTGTTCTTGAATCAATCATGGCGCGTTCAAAGTCGTGGCTCGGAAGGTTGCCGACTGACAGGGTAACTCGGTCTTCTCAGGTCTGAGAGTCGGGCTCTAGTGGCTCCTCTTAGTGACCTTTTATAGAATTTTTGCTCATGTGAGATCCGAGCCGCCCTTATTGTCGCCTAGTACATAAGGAGTGGAGACCAGACCGTGTGGCGTGCGAAACTAAGGAATCCTGCCGCACGGCAAACCAAACTATTTCTCCTTTAAACAGGTTTTATGCGCATGTCTTTGCTTGGCTACATCAAAATTATAGGATTACTTAGCCCTTCTCATAACCGAGAATCAGACTGCAATTGGCTTATTTTTAAGGTGGCTCTTATGACACGATCACATACGCATGCAAACGGAAATCCTCCTTAATAACGACCGGTTTATGTCCATGAGATTAGTCTGTGGCCTGCGGAGACGAGCCGTGCAACTTTGGCAGTCACTATGCCCACGCCTACGGCTTGCCATTGGTATGCCGTTGGTATGCGCATATGGTGAAGCAGGTGGTACGTAACTCTAGTTCGCTTTAATCATGCACCCCCTATATACCATTGGATCTATTCAGTCCAGCGGCAGTCCGCACGTTCTGTGACCAGCGGGCCACGCAGGAGATGCCTTGGACCAGCGACGGGGGACGGGCGGGTTAGGGCACGCCACGCGTCAACCAAGCTGTACGGTTGGCGCATCCGATAATGAATGCCACATGGGGAGGGGGTGTGGTGACACAGGCTCACGTCGTGTGAGCCATTTGCGCCCAATCCCCCGCATCAGATGTCTGACCAGCTGAAACAACTGACCAAGAATCTCCCTTGTTTCTATGAAAACCTGGTCCATCGTGCGCGGGCCAGGTGGTGTGTGACACGCGCTGGCGGGCTGTTTAGCCTTGTCTGTCACTCGCACCCAATCCCACCTCCCGTCATCCTGATTGAGTCTTGCCACCGAGAATGCGAGAGAATGCGGCAGCTGCTACACAAGCCTGTCAACACTAAACCGATTTATGCGCAACTCCCTGTCCTTGCGCCCATAATACCATGGGGCACACAGTAGACCTCTTCGTTCGCGACGATCGAACTGACGTGATATATAATCTTGCAATTTAGTCTGAAAGTTTTGATTGAGATTTAAGTTTTGGTATGGCTAATCTTTAAGTCGAACACTGAGCCCAACCTAACCCGTCCCCCTTACTATCCACATCTGCATGACAATCATGTCAGTGTTCTTTTCACAGGTCGTGTTCCTTAACCTTTCAGGCAGGTCGCTCGCAGCACACGCCGCCTGAAGCCATTCCCTACGCAGGTTCCTTTCTGGAGTCTGACAGGCTGGATTCCAGTGTCCCCTTCTGCTTCACTTACAACCAGCCTCATAGAAAACCACCCAAAGTTGTGGGTGGTCGCTATCTCCTGGGGGAAACTATTGGCCGAGGGAGCTATGGCAAGGTGGGTGCTTCTCTCCCCCCCCTTCCCCTGTGCCTTCCCCTCCTACCATACTACCCCCTTACTATGCACGTATGTATGTATGTATTTTTAATTGTTCGTGAAGCTAGTATTGTTTTGGCACCAGACTACTTATGGTGTAGTGCTGAGTAGGTCAGGCCAACTAATTTCGATTGGGATGTCAAACGTTTGTATTTTGGTATGCTAAGGGAGCTCTGTCGAGGTGGATGCTTCTTTGCACATACCTCCCCCCACCACCATGCATTTATGTTTTCAGTAGCTCCGGAAGTCATTAGATGCAAGTGCGTGCACTACTGCGTAAGACAGGTCAACTCTTTTCGAGTGGGATGTCAAACTTTAGATGGCGCCTCCTCGTTCAGGCGCAGTACCTATATTCACCCGCTAGTAGTTAAGACAAACTACGATAATTTCAGCGATAATGGAGCGCGTATTTCTGTGATGGCTGCATGATTAATCGTCAGTTAGCGCTGCTAAAACAGACCTGTACGCTGCAGGGGTAACCGAATGGCCAGGCGCCTGTTGTATTCCCCTCCATAAGACCGATTGATTGCTGCGAGTTTTGTGAATTTTTGGTATAACTACAGCCTCATCAGCGCCATGGCAAGAATCGTTCCGTGGACAGACAATATCGCCTGTGGTCTTTCGTAGACGAAGTAAGCGGACGTGCCATTTCTGAATTACTGAAATAGGCATATCCACTTTTGTGCAAGTTTCCAACCTGGCATTGGTTCCCGCTGACAGCCCGAAATAATGCCGACAGGCGTGGTGGCCGTTCGCTGTGGGTGCTAAATATTAGTGCACCATGTTTCATTTACCCTTATCGTAATTGGTTAAACCCCGTAATACTCCAGCCAGGTCCCATTTTCTGCTTGATAGAAATCTGTAGTTACCCTGATAAGCTTGGTAAATGTTCAAATAATTTATATTTGATATGAAAGTGGTATTTTCTCAAAAGACCTGCGGATGGTTTCCGGAGCCGAAATATTTATATTTGTTATCATGTAGAACACTATTTCACTTTTAAATGTACCGCAGTAGGACGTGAGATCCAAGGTAGCAGTTAATTTTACGTCCTGGATGCTGCCACCTGGTGTTAGGACCCAAGGGAGACTATAAACGACAATTTATGACCATTTTCAGATAGGCGCGCCGAAATACTAGACTAAAAAAGCCTTGGTTATGAACCTGAAGTCTCAGTATTTTTCTCCCGTACGTCAAGCTACCTTCTTTGTGATAATACATTTAGCTTTTTGTGTACAACTTTGTCAAATTCCTGATATAGAAAAGTAGCCCTTCCAGGTGAAATGAGTTGTGACTTAGACCATCTTGTCCTTTTTCGCGCGTTTTTTTGTTTTCAAGCGAGTTGAACAAAGACAATCTTGGCCCCAGTCTACTGAATAGTCATCAGTTCCTTGTGCCAAGTTCCTTCTACGTATCTCTCATCACCACTTTACTAAAACGTACTAGGTGAAGGATTGCATCGATCTTGTCACTCTGCGACGCTGTGCGATCAAGATTGTGAGCAAGGTAGGTGTGCGCAAGATCCCCGGTGGATGGAACCAGGCGCTGACAGAAGCTGGTCTGTTGCGTCGCCTACCTTCACACCGACATATTGTTTCGCTCGTGGCCGTCTTTCGTCTCACCGGGCCCGACCGTTTGGCCATGGTCATGGAACACTGTTTGGGCTCAGTACATGATCTACAGGCTGCGGGAGTACTGCTTCTGGCTGACCCACCGCAGACGCCACCACCACCATCGTCGCAGAGCCCCGCGGATCACTCCGCTGACCAGGCGCAGTCCTCCGCGCTGGCTGGGGCTTTCCATCGTATTGCCACGGATCCCTCCTCCCTAAACCTAGATCAGCACCCACAGGGCTGGCATCGGCGGCTGCTGCCTGAAGATGGTGTCAACGATGAGAATGCCTGGGCAGCAGCTGCAGCGGAGGCGGTCACCGCTGCCGAACGAAAGCGTTCCATGAATCTGGCTGCTCAAGATCCGACTTCAAATTTCCAACAGTTCCGACGCCTTCCGGAGGCTCAAGCACATGCCTACATTCTACAGGTGGGTGTGTCCTTTCGATCACCTGAACTGTTTTCATAAACACACACAGGTCTGAGGCTAAATTGAAGTAGGTTATATTAATTTGAATGATGAGCATTTGGAATCGATTACCCAGTCTCGTTTGCCACCATTAGGCAGGTCAACGCGTGCGTAACAAATTTTCCGATTTTGATTAGTCAATCTAGTGGACACAAAAGCCTAAGTTTTCTGAGTTGCGTATCTCGCAAACTCAAAAAGCTAAGTTAAGTTTATAAGGATGATGCTAACAATGCCGGTCATGACGCTGCTGCACAATGTTGACAAAGACTAGGGAGACTGGAATAGCCATTTCTGGCTCATTAACCATCATCAGCCAGTCATACCCAGCCCGAGGCGGTGCCCCACCCGAGTTTCGAACCCGCGACCCGTTGCTCAGAAGTCCAATGCTCTAACCATTGAGCCACTATTAGGCTGCTGGCGAAGCTCGAGAGTGAGTCCCAAGGCAGAAAGGAATGAGTGAGTTCCGTTAGCATTCTTCAATGAATGACACTGCTGGTAGATGATCCCTTAGGACCAAAGAAGCCACTGTCATACTTCATACGCCACAATTTTATACTCATGGAAATTAATTTTTGTTCAATACAGTCTACCACGGACCTAGTAGAGCGGTTATTGTGCATTCAGCTACATTGTGGTTGTATTGTTGCTTTAATCTGTAATACTTTTTCATGTAAGGATTACTTAGCTAACCCCCTAAACAGGACACAGGAGTAGGAACACCCGCGCATGATTCCGGGAGGGATAAATATTATCGTGTCCTAACCCTAACATTAGCCCTTACACAAACCTAAACCGTAGTTCTTACATTTATCCTAACCCTTACCTGGTTCCTAACCATATTTTCCCTTGAAATCGACACAGATCTGTATTGCGGGCGGTTTATGTTCTGTCTTGTTTAGAGGGGCCATATAACCCATCCTTACCTTTTTAAAAGCCTTTCCGCAGTAATCAGTCATTTTTATACGTGCTTCATGTCTCCTCCTGCTTGATGTTTCCTTGCGACTGCAGTCGGTAGCCGTGTTTACTTTTTTCTCTGTTCTTTTTAATGATTATTCAATCAGCGACATTTACAATTTTCACTTGTCTATCAAAATTACTTTGGCAAATAGGTCGTACTTTGCTGTTGGCAATGATAACCTTATATGTACTATTGAGGAACAGTGGTTGTGACGGCGCTTAAGTCGATCTGCGTCAAATTCGTGCGTGGATGATTGGGGCAGGCGGGGGGAAGAAGGGTCTGCTGTGGTCTTTCGCTCTTCGTGTTTCTTGTTCTCTCTTCTCCTAATGCCTGGATTCCAGTCTTGGGGGCATTTTTATACTATTTATTTCTTTGCATTTGAGCACGTGATTCCGACGCCGCCCTCTTGTTTTTCATCCTTCTCTATCTCTATCAACTTCCCTATAAGAGCGTGGTGGCTCTGCCGATTAATGCATGCACACCAGCGCTCATTAATACGCCGGCACATTTATCATTCCGCGCGCCCGACTGGGTGCTGTGACACAGAGCGGTGTGACAGCCGGACTTGGTTGTCTCGTTGTCCTATCGTTGTTTGAGTCCTTAAACGCGGACATGAGGCAGCCAATAACTTTGTTTCAACGGCCACTTCCAGTTTCTCCAAACGTCTACCTTTGAGCGTCAAAAAGAGCCGGAGTCAGCACAACGACAACTCTTCGCGGACAGATGGTCACTGTGTTTAGAGGTTTGACTAACTCCGGAGACTCTGACAGTCACTGTGTTACGAATTGAGGCGAATGTTCGCATTCCAGGTGTGTCTATGCGAAGAATATGATGAAAGTTGTTCGCTCGCCGGAATCATGGCTTTATCGTCTGAGCTTTCAAACTCTTGCTTCAGACCATAATCGAGCTAAAAGCGACATCAAAACAAGAAACAATTATAGGGGACAGGTGCCCATCAGACACCAGTGACGCCATTCCGGAGCTGACTGCGCCGGGCTCTGTATGCCGGCGCCAGATCGATAAATCGATTGACCGAGCTCTCATCGTAGGTCCAGGCTTCAATCAATTCTCGGCTCGTCTTGCTTCTGACGTGGACGATTATCTTCTTGGCTGCGAAGTTAAACTCATGACCAGTTTCGTAGGTGTGGGCAGCCACTTGTGATAAGCCGTCACCCCGCCTCACAGCCAGCTTATGCTCGATCCAAGCATGCGTCTAGTCTGTTCTGCGTAGTTACGCGAACTGTTTTGGCACGGGATGCGATGCACTACCCCCGACTGCTCATTAGGATTTAATCTGTTCTTGATTCTCATGACCCTGCTGCGCATGGTAGCTTTGGACCGGTGCGCAATTTCGACACCTAGTCCCGCAGCCATGCACTCTATTGCTTCCGACACGTTCTTTGTGTATGGCAGCGCATGCCATACCATAGGGGGCTTGTTTTCTTGGGATATTTTCGGTATAACCGAAAGCAAATAGGCCCCATCTTCGCTATTTTTTTTCCTTTAGCAGTCTTGAACCTTCAGGCGTGTATGACTAAATGATCCCGAAGTCTGTGTGTACCGAAGGTTGAAGATTTCTGATGTATGTGGTGCTTGACATCGGTACCGCTCTTTTGCTTTGAACATATATCCGTCTGAAGGTTGTTTAAATTGCACAACCATATTTCATGATATTTATCAGCGCAAAGACGTCTGCAGCAGTTGTGTTGTTGATAAAGGAATCGTCTATGTACTCCATGCACTTAACTCAGCATGTGCGAGCCCTCTTCAGGACACCGGAATGCCTCCGTTATCTTTCCCAATTCAGCCCTGCTAGCTCTGTCAAATGCCTTCATAGGGTCGGTATGAGAGTTGGAGAAGCTAGCTAACTTATCCTCTATTTTTCTTCCGCTATCGGGCAGCGAAGAGCATGTCGTCAGTTCAGCGTTCTTTGCAGCAGCTGCACTTCATCGAAGAACCTCATTCCCTGTTTAGCGTCCGATGTCGTAGGCAGTGTTCACTAAGTAAATTCCTCTTTTACTGTCTCGATGTTTCAGTTTTCATACTTCCTTTGCCTTAATATTTACTACCACATTTTCTGAAATAGCTTCTGCTGTACTTTAGTATTATCGAGTTCGTACATTTTGGCAGAGATAAAGTTGGCGGTTTTCCGCTTGACTTCACATTAATTCATTAGTATTGTCTCCTGTAGGACTTCATAAATGATTGTCAGCATTTATTTCAGCCTACTAAAACCTGTTGGTCTCTCGCAGTCTGCCAAAGGACGGTTGGGACGCCACGAAAGTACACAGTCTACTGATTTGGGATCTCAGTTTCTGCGACAACCTCTTTGGCCCATCGGAGCTAATTTCTAACGAAGTTCCGATCACTTGTGAATTGTAGACCTTTTTACCACTTCAAAATTATTTATTTCGTCGGATCCAGCTTATCGTATAGGTTCATCCACTAGGTTTTCTTTATTTTACATTTCTCCCGTTCTGACCTCCGTCTGCACCTAGCGAATGCAAGATTACAGGAATCCTGTTGCGCCCAAACAGCTGATGCAATTTGGGCTTTTAGTGATCTGATAGTGCATTCCCAAGTTTTTGTAAAGCCAGTCCTAGTTCGAAGGACGTGGATGTCCAGAGGTCCGCAGGGTGGTGCCGATCGCGTTGTGCAGACTGCTACCGTTGTTTGCCGTTGGCCTGTGCATCGATTATAGTTTGTTACTATACCTGCGGATAGTTTCTTGTCCGCCGAGTATCGTTTTTTCTAGCCGAACTACGACCTACGGCCTCCAGTCTTTCCTCTCAGAGTGATTCTCTCTCGTGGTTTCCTCTTAGCGTTCCGCCCGGAATTTGCCAACACGCATGCATCGCTTCTGTCACCAACACGACCCCGCAGTTTCCTCCCAACTTTCCCACGTACTATTAGTTCCTGATGATGCAAACAAGTGAAGCGTTGTGTTTAACGGGAGAAGGTTGTGTTCCGTGCAGACTTTCAGTAGAAGTCATTTTGGACTAAATGATGCCTGTTGGCTCCCTAAATTTGGGACCACTTGCACATGATGCTTTCGCTCGATATCAGCGCGGGTATACTCTATCCTTACGTCCTCATAGCTTTTTATGTAAAAGGCTAGGACCTACCGACTATTCTCAAAGTCTTCACGATATCTTCGGTTTAAAAGTTGCTCACAGACTAATTTAGGCGAGAATTCAATCTTCTAATGTCCCTACTGACAAATTCGACTTCCATTCTGCGGAAGTTATTAAAAGAGCTGACCTTTCTCCTGCTTTTTCAGTTTTCGTTGAGGGCGAGAGAGCTGTTCTCGAGGTTTCTAAAAAAGAGACTGCACATTCCATGGACTTGAGTGCGGTGGATGACTTGCCTGTGTATGCCTCATTTTTAATGTCCCAAACCAACTACAATCATGACTTAGCTGAACTGCTTCCTGGGTTTTGATGTGGTGGAACTGGGTTTATGTGAGACAATTTAGCGCTTCATACACTAATTCTTGTGCGGCACTACCGAAACAAAAGCGAAGACATGGGCCTCAGTCACAGTTATTGTCTATTAGGAAGCTCTTCCTATGGCGGGATACTCGTCAGTGAGGTACGCAACAAGTTCGGGATGCGTGATGAGTTGTTGTCAAAGCGTTGAGTAACGTGCGTTCTGGAATGTGGCAGTGAGCCTTTCCCCTTGTCACCAAACTCTCTTTTCACTTGATGGGTGAGCTGCCGTATGATGCCAATCGAAATGAGGAAAAATGTGTCCATGCTGCGGGGTAAGGACGAACCCCCAAAAAAAGGCAACCATTTATGACAGCCTCTGGTACATAATCCTAGCCCCATTGTCTTTGAGAAAGCTACTAAGGGTGGTGGTGGTGGTGATGACGAAAGCAGAAAGTACAAACTTATATTCTCCTTTATCCCAGGTTATTGACGGACTCGCTTACCTTCATCGAAACCGGATCATTCACCGAGACATTAAGCCGGCGAACCTCCTCATTACACCGGCGCCGGGCTGTGGTCTGGATGCCTCCGCTCTGTATGCTAACGACAACGTCTGTCCCTCCGCCACCGCGATTGCAGCTACCTTTGAACCGAGCATACTTCCATATACCCCCGAAACTGTACTCCAGTTGTCCCGCGGTTATCTCATTAAACTGGCGGACTTTGGTGTTTCAGCATCCCTCTCCGCTTTTACCGACAGCTTTCAAGTGAGCCCTTCCTCTCCTGCTCAACGGCCTTTGAATGCGTGCACTGTTTTATCTTACCTGGCTCATAGCGCAAACACCCCCTTTATGTTTGCAAGCGAGTCCTGGAAAAAAAATCAAGTTCTGTGGGAAAGAAGCAAGGTTTATTGTGTAAATTTGCAAAATTGGTTCCCAAAACCAATCTTCAGTCGTATTGGCAATGCGGCAAAAACAGTTACCTGTCGACCAGGCCTAACACACGATTCTGTGGTCGGTTGAAGTTCGTACCCATAGGTGTACACTGCATTCGGTTGGGGGTTGGCTATTTCCGTCTTGCCCTTCAGCATTTTGTAGATAGATTTGCCTATTGCCGCATGCCTCATCTAAGTGCACTAGCGGACATTCCTTGTTAGGCAAGTGCCAGTGATGCAGATGTTTGTCCAGTGTGTGCAGAGGGGCACGAAATTCAATCTAGGAATCTTTTGTTATGCATGGCTGACAGTTAACGGTTTTAGTACCTTACCAGATGGACCAGTCAAGATAGCGTGCATGTCGGCCTCCCCCCGCGTCAGCCGGCGGACTGTTCCGTCATTACTTTTGGAGCGAATTGCTTTTAGCCCGATGGGCGCACGCTGGTGAGGAGGTGGCGTTCTGTGCTGGCGCACCCTCCCTTTTCTTTGCAGGCGTCGTCGCCTGGTGCCTCCACGCGACTTTGCCTGTGCTGTCTGCCAGCTGTTCAAGCTAACCGGAACCTCGTTTTTAGCTTCTGGTAGACAGGGCGCAGGTCCATGGCCAATTTTCGAGCACCTGTGTGGCGCAATCTTCTCATTGGCTCTGCCGATCACCCTCGCTTTCTTGGAGACGAAGCTGTGAATCAGCTGTTATATGTGACCACAGCGCAGAGACGACTTATCCTCGCAGTTGATTGTAATCTGGCATTTGTACGATTTTTGCCGAGGCGTTTGCCCGTTTTTCCAACATGCATGGTATGTTGTAGATTACTGCTGCCTGTTCTGTTACTGGTAGTGGGTCCCCGAAACAATCTTGACATTGGGAATCGCCAGTCTGAACCTTGGATCGTCACCTCCCAAAGTGAGACTTTGAAGGGCACTTACGTAAGGAGAACTTCGACTCACCCGGGGCCTCAATTAGGGCGTGTACGTATTTCATCTCCTATTTCCTCATTGCCGTCGTAACAGTGTTTTTGACCGCGTTTGAAGAGGGTTCTAATATGGCACGATTACCGTTGGTCGTACTTGATGTAATATGGCGGCTTGGCAGTCCGGCCCAGTTCGGATGCTGACTGCTAATCCATAATCGCACAATTTTTGACCTCCCGGTGATAAACACGAGGACTGCTAATTAGAGTACGCACGTGGCCGCCATTAAAAGAAAACTCAATTCGACCTTATGACTAACCCCTCAGGTTGCCGGTCTGTCGCTGATTTTGTGCGTGCACCAGTTTTCTGCACTTAAATGTCGTTCTCTGCAGTACCGTTTACCTTCACGGAGCCAAACTGAGGGAACACGTAGGCGGGTTTGTAGCGACAGCCCCCTTTTTGTGCCTTGATAGATGTCTAGGGACGCCTGTTACGCAGAGGGCTATTTTTAGACCATCTGATTAGGTATTTTCATTCATAGCACGGCAATCTCAGGTTCATAAGGGTTTCCATTTGCATTTTTTCGACCCCTTCCCACCCACCTCATCTTCTGGATGCCAGCACCGAATTCCGAAATTACTTTACCTTATCACCCTGTCCCTCTCTGTTTCTCCTAGTCCCCATGTTTACTTATCTTACAAATTTCAGATTGATCCGTATGCCGAACTGTTATGGTAGTCGATAATCACTTTCTTTTTTACACATTTCTTCTGCAAACAGGTAGGAGGCGGCCAAACTACACCCGCAGTCCAACCTCCCGAGGTCGCTAAGGGTTCACAGAGCCTCTTCAACGGGCCCAAGCTGGATATATACAGCGCCGGAGTTTCGCTCTTTTTCATGCTCACTGGTCGCGTGCCTTTCAGCAGTCCAAACGTTCTGCAGATTTTTGAGGCCATCGCTGAGGGTTTCTACGTCATCCCCGGCCATGTGTCGGCTTCGGCCGCTCACCTCATTCGGGGCATGATGTGTAAAGACCCCGATGTAAGTGACCTTCCGCGCTTTCCTCTGTATCCATTTGCACCATGCCCGTCTAGACAACGATCTAACCCCTTTCCAGCGTCAGGTGATGCAGCATGTTGGTTAGATGAATTCATCCTCCTTGTTGCCGCGGTGAGCACCAGCCATCATCAGTGAATAATAATTAGAGTTGTCCGTTTACGAGTGACTATTAATGGATGTGTACTGTCACCAAAGACAAGAGAACGAAACGAACTCCACCATCATATAACTTAAGTTATTCTCCCTAGTGATTTTGCTGTATGAAGGTCGCAGCTTGTGTGCAGTTTGCGTAGTAAACATAGCCCTTAAACTTTTGACACATCTCGTAACTGAACGCACTCATTTGTAGCATTGGATGTCCATCTTTTGAAATCTTTTATCCTTGTGGTACCTGTGAAGCTTCGAATCGAACAGCATGAAACGCCGAGGACTAAATGCTTTAATAGATATGCGGTCAAGATAAGCACTCCACCTAATCGGGACATGTTACTTCTCTGCTGACGACTATTACGGTGAAATACGCGGTTTCCGCTCGTACAAAGTAACTGCTCAAATACCGTATCTTTATTGGCTAGGTTTCACCGACGCATTTGATATGATGCTGCCGCCTCTTTAAATTTGATTTTTGAAAGAACCGTCGCAAAACGCTCCTAGTTACACCCATGTGACATGAACTGTTGTTAGATCTGATGCAATTGGCTTCAAAAGTTCATGCGACTTTTTGCGTCGTGGAATCTGATGAGTTTGACTCACCATCCACTTTAGTGACAAAAAAGGACGGTCGGAAAACCACCTCCATATCCCCACGGACTGCGTCGAGTGTGTTTTTAGCTGACCTCTTCATGTCTAATGAAAGGCATCAGCATTCAGCGAGCAAGATTGTCAAGGAAGAACCTGCTCAAACGGCCTCACGCCTCTCCTAACATATTGTGGCGTTATTGCAACCAGTACTGGGGACCAAGTGGAAGCAACTTGCTCCAAAAATCATTTTTCTGCAGTCATGATCGAAAACTATCAAATCCCAGCATTCATATCCTTAGAGGAGAGCCAACCATACGGACGCCCGGCACACGCGGATCTGGCTGACTAGTAGATGTCTCAGTCTCTAAATACCTGTGATGCCTTACACAACTCTACGAACTACACCCATTTGGAGGGAGATGTCGCTCTTACTCTGTCCGTCTAACGAGAACTTGGCCCCATGGTCGTTAACGACGGTTAGTCGCAAGGAATGCAACTCGATCGTTCTACGATTTCCGTTGTTTTGATGAACAGACGAGCGGATTTGGCGTCCGCGTTTACCCCAATACAACGGCATTCTGTGTAGGTTATCATAATTTGATGCCAACAAGGCGGGGTTTGACTGGATAACCCACTTCGGCGAGCCAGTGCCCTTGTTAACGGCTGGCAATGTCCAAACCATGTACAGAATTTTGTAGAAGTTAAACAAAATGAGCGATGAGACACATCTTGGGCAAGTGACGATCGCTTGTGGTAAGTGGCTCTCGAAAGCGCACGCACGCACACACGACAGTTAGACCGTCGATTTCGACAAGGTCCACCGTATGCTCCACAGAAAGGTGGTGCAGGGACGGTGACTCGCGCGTGGATTAATTGTAAGTGATAGTAGCCTTGCGCTGCAGCTACCGCACTCTCCTTCCCCAATTGAGCCCGGTGATTTGCCAGAATCAAGAAAACCGGAGATGGGAGAGGGCGCCGGTGGCTGGCGCAGCCGGAGCCGCCCCGGGGCGTACCACCACACCTGGCTCGGATCTCACGGAGTGGGAGTGCCATAAAGGCTAAATTAAGAAGGAGCCATTGCAGCCTGACTCTTAGTCCGCCAGTCAGCCACTTCACACAAAACACACATTGGCTGACCACGCGGTCCGAGTTTTCCCGTCAGTTAGAAACCTTCCAAATTACGGATTTTAGCGCACCGTGATAGTTTCAAGCGCGTCAGATTGTTTATAGTGAGGAAAATGTGCTGAGCTGTCGACCTCAATCTTTACCCCACCCCCACACTCCGATTACCGTCCGAGCCGGTTAGTTGTATAATGCGAAAGTGGGCGCAGCTACTGGTGACTTCGTCTACGTGTACTACGTACACGATCTGGCCCCCCAAACACATGCACCAGGATTTCACACAACAGGGGTTTGAACGGCTCACATCTCACATGTGTGAGATAGCCAGATATCACGTTAAGAAGGAATCATCTCAGCCTGACTCAGACCACCAGTCAGCCACTCCACAGACTGTGAGGTCTTAGTGTTATTGTCAGTTGGCAACCTTCCAGCCCACGGCGCTTATCGTCGCGTGATATTCTCAAGCCCAGCTCAGAGGAGTCACATGGAGAAAGAGTTGAGGATCATACCTGTCTCTCAATCAGCTATGCAGACTGAGAACATGTTTTTTGGGGTGTTGTTTATGATCATGTCAGATGCAAAGGCTGATGAGTAGAGATAGTGTTGTGGTATAGCTGGCACTGTTCTGCCGCAGGTTTTCATGGAGACGCATGTGACCTTATAGGCCCATGCGGTGTATGAATGTGCGTGGGCAGTGCGGACAGCTGATTTGGGTGCGGGTGGTGTATGTTGGTGCTCCTGGCACTGGTTCGCCGTTCTCTGTGCTATGGAGTCGCAAGTGACCGACCAGGCCGATGCGTGGTGTGCATGAGCGGTGACAATGAGAACAAGATAGGTCGGGAGGTGCTGAGTCTGCGGGGGCTCTGCTGCGGGTACTAATATTTGAGCTCATTAGAGGAATATGAGGAGTGTTTGATGGGTGCGCTAGATGTGCTGGCATCGCGGTAGATTCCGCTTTCGTGGATGCGCATGTGATCGAGCAGGCCCATGCGATGAGTGAATGCGCGTGGGCAGTGAGGGCATTGGAGGTGGTGGTCTCTGTTGTGTGTTGGTGCCCGAGGCACTAGTTTGACCGTCTCTGTGCAATGGATTGGCAAGTGATCGACCAGGCCGATGTGTGAGGTGAATGTGCGATCGCAATGAGGACTGGTTAGTACCGAGTTCCCGTCGCTGGTACTGGGGCGGTGGTGGTGTTGGAGGTAGCAGGTGGCAGGTAGTTGGAAGTGGCTACTGAGGTGGTGGAAGTGGGGCAAGTGGTGATCGGCGCAGGGGGTGGAGGAGGGAGGATGGTGTCGGTGATCGTGGGCGTCGGGGCATCGACGGAGTTGTTATCAGTGGTTGGGGTGGTCGACGTCGTGTGATCTGAAGCAGGTCTGGCAGAGGTGGCTGTTATGGGATTGTTGTTGCATTGAGTTCGAAGATGTCTGACCAGGCTGATTCGCGCGCGGAATGTGCGTTGACAGCGTGGACATGTTGGCAGAGCTTGGGTATTTGCGGTGTTGATCCGCGGTGCTTGCGATTTGCGAGCTGCCCTTTTGGCCTTAGCAGCGGTGATCCGGATGTCCTCATAGATTGCTGCACCAGTCTTCACGGATCTTCTCCATGCCGTTCTATCCGGTTTTAGGTCCTCCCAGGTCGCCGGGTTGATTTGCAGTCGCTTCAGACATTTCTTCTAAGTGTCCTTGTAGCGTTGTTTTTGACCTCTCTGTCGTCGCGCACCCGTAGTGACATCTCCGTACAAAATTCGTTTGGTAGTCGCTCGTCGTCCATTCTCACCAGGTGGCCGCTCCATCGCAGTTGCACTTGCCTTAGCATGACGTGGATGCTGAGGATTCCCGTCCGCTCCCGGACTTCCGTGTCCGGGATCCTGTCCTGCCATCTCAGCTTCAGTATTCTGCGGAGGCAGCTGAGATGAAAGTGATTCAGCTTCCTGGCTTGGTTCGAGTAGACGGTCCAGGTTTCCGCTCCGTAAAGGAGTGTCGACAAGACGACGGCCTTGTACATCTTCAGTTTGGTGTTCAGGTGAATACCGTGGCGATTCCACACGGAGGCCTGCAGTCGGCCGAAGGCCTGACTAGCTTTGGAGATCCGTTTGGCAAACTCGTCATCGATTCTCGTGTTGCGTGGCAGCGTTCTTCCCAGATAAGCGAAGGTTTCCACGTTTTTGAGTTGAGCAAAGTTGACATTGATTCGAGGAGCATTGTATTCCGCGCTGGGTGGCGGCTGGTGCATGACAACCGTTTTGGCTGTACTGATTGTTAATCCCAAAATCGGCGCAGCCTTCGGCGAAGAGGTCCATGCTCCTTTGCATGTCCTCCTCCGTCACGGTGTTAAGGGCGCAGTCGTCCGCGAAGAGCAAGTCATGGACTGTAGTCGTAGACACGCGCGTTGGAGCCTGCATACGCCGACTGTTGAGAAGGCGCCCGTCAGTTCTGTAGGCGATGCGAATACCAGGCTGCTCATCACGGTAGGCGTCCATCAGCATAGCCGAGAACATGAGACTGAAGAGGGTGGTGGCCAGTACGCAGCCCTGCTTCACTCCGTTGGTCACTGCGAATGCTTCGGATACCGTCCCCGTTGCCAGTGACGCGCGCCCTCATCCCGTCATGAAGCTGGCGTACCATGTGCGTGAACCGCTCAGGACAGCTGAAGTTTCTGCATGACTTTTCCACAGTCCGTCGCGATTCACCGTGTCAAAGGCTTTCGTCAGATCCACGAAGGTAGTGTAAAGGTGAGTTCGAATCTCCTGGCACTTCTCTTGTGGCGGGCGGGCGGCAAAGATCATGTCAGTTGTTCCGCGGTTTCGGCGAAAGCCTTATTGGCTTTCCAGGAGCAGTCCCTGCTCTAGGTGACCGTTCCAACGATTGAGAAGGATACGGGCGAAGAGCTTCCCGGTGATATTGAGCAACCAGATGTCTCTGTGGTTATCGAATAGTAGCCGGTTCCCCTTCCGCTTGTAAAGATGGAAATTGGTCGCGTCTTTGACATCTTGAAGAACCTGTCCCTGGTGCCACCTCTCCTGAAAGTGTTGTGAATTCTGCCATCAGCCGGGGCCCGCCATGCTAGTACACCTCCGGTGGGATTACGTCAGATGCCGGTGCTTTACCGCTGGAAAAGCTGCTGCAATGCCCGGATGGTTTCTGATAGGGAAGGCGGCAGATCCAGCTCATTGTTCTTGTCCACTTGAGGGAGCCGGTCAATGGCAGCATTGGAGATGGCGGATGAGCAATTAAGGGCATTTCCGAAGTGCTCGGCCCAACGCTTCAAGATTTGCAATTTCTCTGTCAGCAGTGTTGTGCCGTCAGAGCTGAGCAGCGGTGCGGACCCCTTGATGTAGGTGCCGTGTATGGCCTCGATGGCTTTGAAAATATTTTTCATTTCATTGCGGTCCGCATACCCCTGGAGTTCCTCAGCCTTTCGGATCATCCAGGTGCCCTGCATCTTCCGCAGCCGTTGCTATACAAGGGCGGCGGCATCTGAAAAAGGCTGTTCCGCACAGGTTTGCAGAAAAAGGTGGCCAGTATCTTTACAGCTACCGTGACCATGGGGACCCAGCACTCCCTGCCAGGCAGCATGTTCTGTCCCAACACGGGCGTTTAAGTCACCAAGGACTATTTACTTGTCCGCCTTCGACACAGTCACCAACAGGGAGTCCATGTCCTCGTAGAATTTGTCCTTCGCCGCATCAGAGCTCGTCATTGGGGGAGCGTTGGCGCTGATGATGGTGGCGAACTTGTCTTCCCCAAAAGGCAGGCGGAGGCTCATCAGGCGATCATTGATATCCCTGCGGCAGACAGGGCAGACGTCCCACGATGTCGTTCCGGATGGCAAAGCTGACACCAGTGTCGCGTCGTTCTGCTTTTGACCGGCTGCTCCAGAAGAAGGTGTAGACGGCACCCACCTCCTCCAGCTGACCCGGATCAGACAATCGGGTATCGCTGAGAGCAGCAATGTCCACCTTATAGCGCGCCAGTTCCCGAGCGACTATCGCCGTCCTCCGTTCCGGCTGGTTGCTCCTCGGATTGTCTAATAGGGAACGAACATTCCGGACTGCTAGTGTGTGTGGACTCACCCGAGCAGCCTGGAGGGTATGGCGAGGGGGATGGGGATGGGGGTATTGTTGTTTGTTTGTGTTTTATGACCGCGTATTTTGCGATCTGCGATCAACGGTTGGCTGCAGAAGACGTGATAACCAGCATTTTTTAGGGCATATTTTCTAGCCCTTTCCTCCGCGAGGAGGCAAGCAGTTCTGTCCCTAAATAGGGCTGCTCGGACATCCCACACGGCTGCCGAACTCCACTATGGGTCCCGTTTTGTTTTAGTGGAGAGCGATCCGAGCTAGCTTGGGCTGCCTACAGAGTTGCTGTCGCCCCCACCGTAGGACTTTTTAGAGAGGGGGTAGTCGGGAAGTTCGGGAGTTCCGGGTGTGGAGACACACACAATACCGGAGACCCTCACCTGGTTTAGCCCGCCTATTGTGACGGTTGCCCAGGGGTGTGGCCGCTGGGAAGAGCGTAGCTACGAGGAGCCACAGTTGAGAGTTGGGTACCAGTTAGATGCGGCCACAGAAGCATTCACCACCTTTACGAGACAAATGGTGTGACCAAGTGCTATCTGTGTGGTGCTACCCCTAACTAGTACCCCCTAC
This sequence comes from Schistocephalus solidus, assembly GCA_017591395.1. Lineage (NCBI taxonomy): Eukaryota > Metazoa > Platyhelminthes > Cestoda > Diphyllobothriidea > Diphyllobothriidae > Schistocephalus > Schistocephalus solidus. The sequence continues at coordinate 137,669 of WEDG01002636.1, read as the reverse complement.
ACCCCTACACCCCTTTGGGGTTTTCACATACACCTCGAATTTGAACATTTGTCTATATTCTAGAAAAGTTTCCGTTTGATCAACCCAAGAATTCCATTCATGCACGAAAAATTCGGAATTAATTGTAAATGCTGGATATGACCTATGTAAGGTCAACGGTAGAATTTACTCGAGGGTGGTCATTGATGGCTTTTAATGCCCGTTTCTGTGACATGCAAAAACGGACTAGTTTAGAGACAATTTTAATTTGGCTATTTGCACTCTATCGTCTATTTAAGACAGCAGGATTGGATATATAATTAAGGAAATATGACAAAACACTGTATAAATGAGTAGCAATTCGTTTTTTTGTGCGATTTATAAACTTCCATTACTTGATTAGGACGTGCATACGCGGGAGAAAACTTGTTATACTTGCTGTTCAAAATATCAGGAGTCATTTGCCAATCTCGGTTGATACGCAAAGCTGGAAGAAGTTCAGATGGGAACGGATAAGTTGTTAGACACCACACAATTCATGATTAAAAATAGCTCGAACACGTTCAGTTCATTTGGTATGAGAACAACACGCATGCTAAAGTCGAAAAACTCGCCTTAAGTCTAAGAATGATCAAAAGCTAGGTTACGGAAAGCTCATGTTATTTGGCATTTTAAAACTAAAATGACAAATCCCCTGGATCTCTAGGTCTCAATCATACACCTTTGGATCAGAAAAAAATGATTATAAATCGAAGTTGGAATAAAAAACATAGTAATTGAGAAACGTTCAAGTTCGATAGAATGAGAGGCAATTTGACAGGCTTGTCTAGCTATAACGAGCCAATAGATTGGGGAAAGAGGTATTATTTGCCACCGATCATGAGGCCAGCCAATCAAACCCTGCTGCCCGCATGATCGCGTCGACCGAGGGACGGGAGAGGGCACCTTAGGCGGGAGAACCCTGGAAACGATGTCAGAATTTTGGCTCGGGTCAGGGCCAAAATGATGCTGCATTTCAGTTTAGTTGACATCATGTGCGCTAGACAGCTCACCTGTATGAGGTTCGGTCGAGCGGTAGACGTTGCTAAAACCAGGTTGTGTGCGCACATACCCGATATATTGGCGATATCGAACAAACACGACAGTTCGACCATCGTAGTCTGACGATGTCCACCGTATGCTCCATGGGAAAGTGGAGCAGGGACGGTGACTTGCGCGTGATTTAGTTTAAAGTGATAGTAGACTTGCGCTGCATCTACCGCACTCTCTCCTCCTCCCCCACCTGAGCCCGGCGTCAAGACAGAGTCAAGAAGACCGGAGGCGGGAGAGTACGCAGGGGGCTGGCGCGGCTGGGTCTCCTAAGTCCTAGCCGCCCCTAGGTGTGCCACCACACCTCCATGTTCGGCATTTGTTATGGGAGCGCAACCCGAATAACACCTGCCGTGCCCTAATGTGGCCCCCGTGTTGGTCCAACGCATCTACCACGTGGCCCGTTTAGGGGGCCCAATCGAACAAACACACACACACACATCCCTATTTGCCCATTAGGGTGGACAGTTCTCAGCATTTATAAACGACGCCTTAGTATATAAGCTGACCGTCCTGATTCATTGGAAAGGTCATCCCCGTTGACCCGGAGTAAGCCAAAATGTCTCTTTCCGTTGCGAGCGTGTAAACCCTTCTACTGGCGACTCCGCACTTAAGGAACCCGCTTTCCTGTTCGGGTTGATCGGTCAGCAACTGCATACCCATCTCATGGTGATATTGGCTTCGCCACCAAAAAGAGAGCAAGGCCGCTATCGTGTCAAACTTTGATCATATTAATGTCCAAACAACCATCTTCCAAAACTTGCTCTGCGGCCATTAGCGAATTTAAGCTATTAAAAGGAGATGCTTGAAGCTGTCAGTCTCTACCGGTGGAAGCAAAGAGGCTAGTTCCAGTAAATATATGCACTTGCTGGGACAAAAAGGTTATTTCCTGGCCTTTCGGATCCTCACCTGAATCCATCATCAGAGACGGTCGCAGAAGCGAACTCAGCGTCTGGCGCAAAGATGAAGCTTCCACCACCACCACCGCCAACACCCCCCCTAACCTTGGAGTGATGAAGGTGCACTAATTCACATTTATCGTGACCTATTTCATTTAAATTTGTGTTCATTACAGAAACAACCCCAGGACAGGTAGGAAAAAAACACCTGGACACCATTTTCCCGGACACACAATTGCCCAACGGAGGCGGAAGAAAACAACCAAATAACCTTCCTGGACGCCCACGTCTATCGCAGAGATTGTGGAAGAAGAATAAAAATAAGATAGTTGAATCTGTCAACCTTCACCGATAGAAGCCAACAAGCAGGAAGCCCTTCAAAAGAAATATAGGCACTTTCTGGAACACAAGGTTATTAGCCTGACTTTTCGGATCCTCACTCGAATCCATCATCAGAGACGGTCGCAGAAAAGGGTAATCAAGACACAAAGAGCGCAGTCATGTTCTGCCGCATAGAATATGGAAGTGTTCAAGAAATCGACTAATTCAACGCAAATAGTGAATTGCAACAGTTACCTCCTAATCAGTCACAAACGCAGTGGTGCGAGTGCGATCTACCGGTGTGTCGAGAACTGGAAGAACAGGTTGCAGAATTGTAATACCCTCTCCGGGTGCTTAGGGCGAATGGTTACCCACACAACTTCGCTAGCCGGTGCATGCGTAAGCGGAATGAGAGACTAACTGTAACCAAATTTTTCGCAAGCCATTTTTTTGAAGCCATTCACCACCTTTTCGAAGTCTGATGTCCATGAGGCAACCACCAGGTTATAGTTCCTGAGGCCGATATGACCCAGTGCAAGGGCAGGAAATGTGCGGATTCGTTTCCCGGGTCTGATGCAGTTGCGGACAAAGCAACTACGTCGGATAAACTGGAAGACTACTCCACAGGCGAATTGCCAAGCATGCAGCAGAAATGAGGAGGAATTACTTTAACTGCCAGATTGCGGCTCATTCGATGGAACCTGGTAACACCTACAAGTTTGATCAGGCCGAAATTCTCGCCAGAGATGACAACCGCGTTAACCGTGAGCTGCTTGGCTCACGGTTCTCCCGCACACATTCACTTAACAACCGCAATGATCATCCGCCTCCGTGCTGCGATTTCGGTAGTGCCGAACAATGCGACTACGCTGGAAACACCAGGAGATTACCTAGTAATAGTCACGTCAATAATCAGCAACTGTGATGAAATCACAACTATCAGCGACTCGGGTTCGGACTGAGAAGCCATCATCGCATCAACTGCGACACCCTGAGAGGGACGCAAGTGCTGTTAATTACTCTAGACATTAAGTCACCTGTCCAGTGCAGCCTATAAATAATGCACTCCTTCTGATTCTATAACCCTTTTCAGCAACTGTCTCTAATGATGAGTTCGAGTGAGAATCCGAAACGTGAGGCTAATAACCCTCCTTATACAACGATCACACATTCTTTCGCTTTCCATTCCTTTACAAACTCCAAGCTGCCCGTTTTGTGGACAAATTGACGTTTCCTAGCATGACTATATCTGCAGTTATTCAGTACCTAAAGGCTGGTGAGCTGTGGGTAACGCAGAGGCACTTAAGTAGAAAAAACTTACCTGTAGCCACCTAGGATGGGTGAGTCAACTCCGTATATTGTGAAGCCAAGGTGCAGTACTTTAAGTTTTGACGCCTTCGTAATCACCTACTGGAATGCCTTACGCTTAGAAGAAAACTACCTTGCTCTTCCATATTCCTTCGTAAAACGGCCTTTTTCTCCCAGCTCGTTTTTTTTCACTACTTCATCCTGAGCCCACTATTTTTTTCTAAAAATTATTTATTATTGTTCTAAAAGGACGAATTGACAGCGGATTCGAATAAGTCTGTTTACATTATCCATTATCACTAGTTACAAATTCTGCTGTATAAACCTGACCACCCACACAGACATCGTCTAAATTGTATTTATTTTACTTCAGCGCCAAGTTTGTTTTGATAGTGCCCTCTGGGTACTTTAAAATTTAAAAATATTTATTAATTATTTATGCCTTTACTATGGTCTTCAGCGACGGCAGGTCCTGTTGTTAACTTGCTGGAACCAAACCTTCCGCCGCTGTGTATCCCAACGACCCAGGGCTGCTTTCACAGCCATCCTCAGTTGTGTTTTTGTCGGCTGCCAGGCCGAAGCCCCTGCAACCTGTAGCGTACCCATGCGCTGAAGTTGGTTTGGCTGGTGCCTCTGATTTGCTTCCATTGATCCGATCTTGTCAAAACTAATCCCCACGTATTGAGGTGAATTTGCGGGCGCAGTGTGAGCAGGAGAAATCGGGAGGGGCTGGGTGGTTGTCTTTTGTGGTAGTGGGGCGGCAGTGGTGGTGAGAATTATAGGAGCGGAGGGTGTGCATGGGGTATCGGTGTTGTTGACATTGTGGTGAATTCCGCTGTCATCGATGCGTATTTGATCGAAGAGGCCCATGCAGTGAGACCGTGCGGTCATCACAGGGCAGCCAGTGTGGTCATGTGTATTAGCCTTGAAGATGATTGATCGGTGTGGACAGCTAGGATTGTCGAGGTCCAGACAGCCACTCGTATGCACATGCGTGTAGAAGCGAGAGGTTTCGCGTTCTTAGCCATCGAGTAATGCTGGAACAACCAACACTTTGTGGCCCTAACCGGTGATCTTGATGTTGATTGGAGACGCGAGCTGAGAGCCCGCTACGAATAATGAAGCGGTAGCATCGGCGATTAAGTAGTATCACATTCTGAGCACAGAGAGGAGGGACATGCTTTGCATTCATAAAGAACTGTTGTCTTGACGGGATCCTCTTGAATACGCAGCTTGACCTTCAACCCGATCTCATGCTGATTCCATGCATTTACGCGAAGTTGGATGAGGACTCAGTGTATTTGCTTGGTCATTATCTACAATGCCTGAACAGATATCTCCATCCTTAAAAGCTCTGAACATTTTTTTTGTCCATTGGCCATTATAGAAGACAGAAATCTGTGTAAGTTGTTGGAAGTTTAAAAAATATGCTTCTGTCCTAAAACAGAGGACTGAGAAGAAATTCGGGTACATTTGACCCTGGACGTTTGCCTGTTAAACTCATTACTTTCACTTGCACTGGAAATTGATTATCCACTTTGTTTCGTATTAACGCTTTTCACTCCCCACGATCGCCTTTCTGCTTGAGTTCTGACTTATTAGCCATTATCGGCCAGCCATGCGCAACCCCAGGTTGTGCAACCCCTGAGACTCGAAGTCCAACAGCCTTACCATTCCAGTCTCCCTCGTCTTTGTCGGTAATTCTATTCTAACTGAAGTTTCATTCTTTACTGGTTTTTGTTCTTTTAATGATCTAGCGCAACAATTGTGAATTCTCCATCTGCTCTATTGCAAGGGCGTATGACCCGACTGCCCTCGAGTTCAACTTCAGAATTAACTCACGGCTTCCGGTTGGATGGACTCAAGCCTTACCTTTTTTGTTGTGGGTTCGAATCCCAGCGAGGCTGCCGAATTTTTCACAAGTAAGTCAAAGGAATAGCTCAGAAATGCTGTGTTACCTCGTGATAATCCCCTTGGCAACTTATCGGGCACTCTCTGCCCAAAATGCCTATGAAGATGGATCTTACAGTGTTTAAAAAAAAACCTTTTAAACTATTGTCCTCTTTTCAACCTCCCTACTAATTAGCGTATGCTACAATGAGCTTTTTGAGGAAAACTGGCCTGGCATTTAGTCGTTCTAAGGTTCTTCCTGTTAGTAATAAGTACTTTTTATCTTTATCTACCTGTTATTAGTAAGTAGCAATGTTTGTTTAGGTGTATTAGCCACAGAGCACGTACTTTAAAACCTTCAATCGATATACGATAGGCACCCACACGCGGATTAGCAGCAGACACGGAACAGGCAAAAGAGGTTTTCGTGGCTCCACATTCCAGCTAGCTGGGGACAATTTATTGCAACGACCGCAGGACCGACTACCTTGCAGGCTAAAATGAACTACGAACAATCCTATTCCACTGCCTTTTGAGTGCTGCTTTAACCAGTGTTTGAGCTTTGTTGTAACCAGTTAGGCAAATGGAAATCCACAATTTCCCCTACGATTTGCAGTCACAAGGATCTCCTGAAAGCGAGTATTCAGAACCCAGTGATTACGCAACTTCGATGAAGGATAAGTTTGGTGATGCCGATCGTGTGTCCGATTCACTGAGTTTTCTACGGTGCATGCGGAGGAGGTTGGAGAATATCTCCAGACGGATTCCCTCCGATAAGTCGGCAGGTTGTCAGAAAGTCAATAGAAAGCCTGTGGTAGTTGAAGGTTCTGGAGACCTTTTTTCCCTAGCTCAGAATCTGAGTGTTAATGGGGACGAGGACCAACTTCGCGTGGCACAGGAAGAAATAGAAACTGTCCTCAGAACATCCTTAATTGGTCTGAGACAGGCTTCTCGTCTAATCAAGGAAAGCACTGATGGGAAGACTGGTCAGCCGACCTTTTCCTGTCAAAAGTCGGACCCAAAGGTCTCTGCCACTGGCTGTGGTAAGCGCAAGCAAATTGACGAAATTTACGAGTTGCCATCCCAAGTACTTGAAAGTCCAGCAAAACGTAGTAATTTGCCTGCTAGAGGCCTTGCGTCCCTCGAAGAACATTCTGATCCTCCGGTCGAGGTTGAAGCAATAGCAAAATGCTTTCGATCCCTGCTAGACGGACTTCTTGAAGACAAGAAGATGGTGTGCTCATCAGCTCAGACCAGCAGCTTTGTGTCGAGTAAACCGGCATACACTCCACCTTCTCCAATGCCATCGATGTGTCAGAGGCGCGAACCAGTGAGTGATTATATACCCACCGATTCCTCCTCCCCCGTTGAGCCCTACTGGCTTGAAGGCAGGCTTTCTGAACAAGCCAGGTGATCGGTGTCGTTTGAACCGTAGGTTAGCCGGTTCGCAGCTAATTCAACAGTCACGTCTCTCACCAGAGCCTCTCTACAGAAGGTCAAATGCTACTTCGAAATCGGATGTCTTTCGTATGTTGACAACTATTGAGCGCAGCCTCGAACTCCTTGCGGCCGATGTGCGACAGGAGAACTCTGAAATTGTCGACCTGATTTGTCGAAGCGTTGCAAGATCAAGAGCTCTGGAAAAGGATCGGATCCACCGGCAGCTATTGCCTTCGAAGGACCAGGTATTTGAATTGAAGCAGGCCGTGGAGGATCTCATCTACAAGGTTCTTTTCAAGCGGAGGAAGTTGAAGCGCCTTTTACGTCTAAAACTGAAGGATTGCACACTGGATCTGCGCTCTACTGCCGACAGTGTTTCCTCCACGGAATTTTCTGCCGACATTTCTGCCCTAAGACCTGAGAAACCCAGTCACAGGAAGAGCTCCTATACTCATTCAAAGAAGGAAATAAGCGGCAGGGAAAAGAGCTCTGTGATACATCCTCAGAAAATGAAGCTTTCGAGGGAAGACCCCAAATATGAGATATTGATGGCCCTTAAAGTCCTACGCAGGGACGCCGATCGTTTGATCAGTAGCCTGGCTGTTGACGAAAAACGGTCCTCCGGGAGAATGCCTTCGTTGTATGGCAGGGGAGTACGTGCAGACAGTGATGGCGATATATAACTCAATAATATGCTGTCCCCACGGATGCATAAGTGCTGTGAGTTGGAAATCTCATTTTTTTCTGAAAACGCAAACCAAACTCCTGTGCTTTGACAACGATCTGCTAACAAATAGGGAAAAGATACGACAAAAGGCAGAAATCATTGTATGTTCTGAATCCTTCATTTACAGCATTTCTCATTCGGTCCGCTTATTTTAATTTCAATAAATTCTTTTTTTGCTTACAGAAAGTCTTTCACTTTCCCTATGCCACTGTGCGAGCGGGTTGTTTTCTGTCATGCATCGAAGCTTCCATAAGATCTGTAATCTTGAATACTGTCGACAAAGACCGGAGAGACTGGAATGACCATTTCTGGCTCATTAGCCGTCATCAGCTCGGTATACGCAACCCCAGTTGGTGCACCACCCGAGGTTCAAATTCGCAACCTTTTGATCGGAAATCCAACACTAATCATAAAGCGACGTGCTCGTTGCCTTGCATTCGTTGATGAACGCCCATCGATCCCTTACTGGACTCACTCGTCCCGTTCTGCCTTGAGGCTCACTCGAGCCCCGCCAGTAGCCACACAGCAGCCAGTAGTACTAAAGGCAGATACGCATTGCCGACAAAGACAAGGGGACTGGAATGGTCATTTCTGGTTCATTAGCCGTCATCAGCCACTCCTACCCAACCCCAGGTGATGCACCGCCCGAAACTCGAACCCTTGAAGCATTTTTAGTGGATAAACCCTCATTGATCACGGGGCTCACGCTTCAGCCCCGCCAGCAGCCGCAGATAAGCATCATCGACAAAGACGAGGTAGACTGCAGAGGCTCTTTCTGTCTCATTAGCCGAGATCCGTTGGCGATCGGTGAGCGTTCATCGACAAATATCTGAAATTGGGTTTTGATATGCATTTATTCTGGGCAAAGGTGCGAAACATTAGACAGGAGGGAGTTACTTCGTGCCGTTTTGTCGAACTGGTTTTACAGGTAGGGCAAAATTCGTTTTATAAAATATTTGAGTGAAGTGTTGAAATTCATATTTTTGTTACAGGGCTGATGGAAAATTTCCTTTAAGACTTCGAAACCTCAGATAAGTAAAGAAATGCTTGTAGCGATCAACCTCCTTCTATGCATGCACCTGGAATGCGAACCTTCAACTCGACCTAAACTTAACCTGTCCTTTATTTGTTATTTACGGAGACTAAAATGCACAGAAAAATTAAAACGAAACTTTTAACACTGTAATACTATCAAATACATGTTATCCAACCTTTCCGGATGGCAATGCTTACTTGGCTACGAGGCCCCACCGAGAGTCATGAATGTAATCACACTTGGATCAAGTTACCCGCCCAGCATATTGCAGCGTATGGAATCCACCAATTCTGATACAGTAAATAGACCTGGCCAAGCGGGATTTTCTTAATGATCAATCTAGAAGCCACGAGACGGCTACCAGACACAATTATTCAATAGGGGGGGGGGGGATTGACAGATTTGAATAATTCATTAATTGTTACTTGTTAAATACTTGGCGTTGTATTGTGTTCGCCGTCTCTCGAGGAAGACGAAAGCATAAACGAAGATGAATTCTTGGACCGAATCGTATTCATACTGACCGTCCTCGTTTCAATCCCGCCTACCAGTTTCTATGCTCCAGGTTCAAATCAGATTAGATGGGGCCGATAGGACAGACAGAGAAGTCAGGCTGAGCAGACATTCGACGCACACGGAAAAGAAGGAAGCGCTGACCAGAAGTCACGTGATCAGCGTGGCTCTGTCTCAGCGTCTCACCTGCAGCCAATATGTTTTTTGCAGATGTCCGGAGAGCAGCTCATTCGAAGGCAAGAAATTTGGCGCAGCTGAAATATCCTGGGATCAGGGTGCATGATAATCAATTTTACGACAGAATCTCAGCTAAGGCTGGAACTCTAAGCTGCAAAATCAAACGGTCAAAAACGTCCACCCTGAAAATAAAATGAAGTGCGCCTCACAAATTAAACAGCAAATGTTTTGCTTATAACTTAGCGCTGTCATCCAACTCGCCGTTTCTGGTCATTAAGACGTCGACCGCAGCAGGCAGGTTTCGAATCCGGGATCGATAACATGCCTGCGTGCCTCCAGTCTGTCCTCGAATGGACCGGTGGCGAAGAAGGCAGATGTTTCTTCAAATGGCGCACACTTCCCTTGCCGCGCGGACAGGAAACTGTCCCAGGTACGGTGTCAGCAAGGCTGACACAAGGATTAGTATCCCGTCTATTCGCACCCCAAATGATGACGATGATGCCATGGACTGGAGAGAAGTTACGAAAGTCCAGTCACCAGTCTTGACCAGTCAGTGTGTAGTTTCGTGCGGAGAGGCAAATGATAAGGTAGATGCACCGGGAACCACCACTGGCTGTCACAACAAAGTTACCCCAACGAATCCAACAGACATTCATCAAAGTCCTGTGCTTCCGCATGGTGAAGGCATCCTGCCGAAACCCCTGATGAATAACTTCGATCAAGCCCGTCACTGCGGACCCTTACTTTCAGCCGACACACATCCCCAGAACCATGCACCAAGATTCCCACGTAGAAGAATGGTGCGCAAACTAGACATCCCACTCCGTAAAGCTTTTGGGTCGAGAAAGGAGGCCGAACAGTTACGAGTACGGAAAGTTATGACCGCTGGTAAGCCGCCTGAAAGCACCTCTGCGAAGATTACGGATAGCCATTCCAGGCAGTCTGTTGCGCGACCCCCCGCAGAAGGTCAGCCTGCGCTTCAGGTGCGTGATAACATGTTGCAGAGTCCGTGGACTGCAATTCCAACCTCCGTCCCTGCAGGTCTGAATGCGGAAGTGCTTGTAGCCCTCACTGAGATCAGAAACTCAGTGACAGCCATCGCCAAGGACCTTGAAAGCCACAAATCGGAAGTTGGTTGTAGTCCTTCCACTGTCCCCACAGCTGTCCCATCCGCCTCTACTACTTCCGCTAACCCTAGGGTTGGTAGTTTTCAATCTCCAACTGACCTCATTCTCATTGAAGCGCTTAATCTCGTCAGAGAGAGCATAAATCTTCAAAAAGTGAAGCCGTCCTCCAACAGTAAATCAAAGCGGAATGAACAAAGCCAGCTTTTGGGCACTCTGGTTGAGATCGGTCAGTCGCTGCGGGCTTTGAAAGAACAGGCATTGGAGAGAGTCACAGCCGTACCGGCCGAGGAACCTGCAGTTATATGCAAGCCTTCAAAGCAGACAACAAAAACCGAATCGGAATGTTCGTCAAAAAAGCAAACAAGGGATCAGGCCAAACAAGCAGGAGGCCCCAAGGGGGGTTGCTTGAGATCAGATCACGAAGAGGATACCATCCGGCAAAGTGTACGCCTAGCGGAGGACAGTGATTCTGACCAAAAATACGCTCTGCACAGAATCCGTTGAAATTTTCGGTGGGACTCCTGTGCAGGCAGAGGAAGCTGTGGTCACAAAACTGTCCGCAGATGCTCGGGACGACCGACCTAGTCGGCCAACCAAGCAGGCACCGTTTGATGTCATCTGCTGCCTAACCGGCAACGCACCTGCAGCTGCCTCGTCCAGCTACGGTTTTCAAAGACCCTCAGGCTATGTCTGGCAACCAAACGTCCTTGCGCCAGCTGTTGCAGGTTATTCCATGATGATGATGATGCCAATGATGGTCGGAGCCTGGGTGGCCCCCGCCGCAGCCACGCCGGTCGTCAGCAGGCCCCCCGAAGTACATTATGGTCCGTACTGTTCAGCAGAGCCCCGCTCACGGATCTTCCCAACGATGGATCGAAAGCCCGAACCGCAGCAGACTTCGTCGGTAGGCGACGCACTTCCCCAGACCTACCTAGCTGCCCAGTGCGCACGGTTGAGTTACTCTGCTGTTCAGCAGATGAGGACGGAGGCGATATCGCAGTCAGAGAAATTTCCAACAAGCAAGGATTCCTCATGTCCAAAGGCTTCCACTCAAATCCCGGTCTTCTGGACGGGCTGATGCGAAGGCAATGGAGGCCGTCGGTAAGCAGGACAAACAAGATTCATTCGGTTCCAGTGACGCCAGTCTCAAACATGGGCAGGCTAGCCATTGTGCTTTAAAGCTTTCGTGCTTTTGTTGAGCCCTCTCCTTTCAGTCTGCATAAGAACTTTCTTTCGTCGGTTTCTTTTTTTCTATCTCAGAATTTGCATTAATTTAATGTTTCTTTGAAATTAAATTGCTTTAGGACTTGACTGAAGGACTGCTTTTATAATTGGTAACTGCGCAATGAGTGGGGAAGACGGTTGGAGGCTGATTTGTTTAGGGCGACAAAGTGTGGCTTCCAAAATGTAATTATGCAATAAAATTTATGAGGTTAGCGTCTCTGGAGATGGCACTGGGGATACCAAATGCAAGCACAAGCTGATTCGATGAGAGACAACTCTGTGCGAGATGAAAGTCATGTGAGTGGACTAATTGCCTTGGTGGTTCTGTAATAACTCCAGTTGCTCGCCTTCGACCCTTAAACGGGGGGCGATGGTTACCATAACATAACGCTTTGATACAATCTCCCCAGACCCATAATTTAAGGTGGGAAGGAATATAACAATCAAATAACCTTTTCTATTGTTTCTGTCTTCGCTAACACGGCAGGGGTATAAAAAAAACTAGGGATGAGTTTCATTGACAATCACCCAATCAGTTATAAACCCATATGTGTGGGGGCACGGCATTGGCGTTTTCAGACTTACTGTAGTTGAATCCCAATACCTTCGGTGGGTGATGGGAGTGAACGCGTTACTGAGCGTATTTGGATAACGGTACATCCGGAACCCTACTGTGATGGATCCAACTATTGGTTAACACTTTCACATCTCTTGGCAGCCCTCAGCTACCTTCTTACGCCATGTGGAGTTTTGGATTACACAGAGACCGAGGACAACCATCGGGCACCGCGTACTGAGGCCGAATATCCCATAGAGAGTGCTGTACCGAATCTACTGCATTTAAAAGGCAAATGATTATGGTGGAAAACTGGAAGATAACTCTGGACGCGAATAACCGAACACCCTGCAGCAATGAAGAGCAGTGTCTCAAACTCCCAAGACGCGGGCAATTCGACGGGACCATGCCACATCATCGAGGCGCTCGCGAGTCCAGATGACCGCGTGAGTCACGAGCAGCCTTATTTGTAACTCCCCTGCCGAAGTTCTCTTAACAAAGGCCATAACCTCCAATTCACTATTCTTAGACTCTGCCCTTGCAGGGGGCTGCGCGTGCGATCACCGCTTCCAAGGACATTATCGGTTGCTCGAAATACAAAGTGATGACCATGCTCACTATCAAGAATGGCAGTGGAATTTCGACATCTGACGACATGAATATGGGAGTACTCACTATTTTCTATACCAGCAAGACCCATAACAATCAGAAGGAATATATGGCAAGGCGATTTCGGTGGAATGAGGGCCGAACTCATGCACACTCAGTGGGAACCTTTATTCTTTGGAAACGTAACCAAGGACTGGGAAACGTTCCGGGACATACTGCACAGGCTCATGGAAAAACACTGTCCAATTTTTGAGAAAAAAGGTTAACGAACAGACCGCGATGGCTTTCGCAGGCCTTAAAAAAATCGAAGTTAACAAAAAAAGCGGAGATTGTGGAAAAAAATCGCTTACGGATGGAACTCCTGCATCTCTAAATGCGTATAAAAATGCAGAGAAATCGGGTCAAGGGCCTTATTTTTTTAGAACAAGACAGGCTTTCGAAGTGGACCTGCTGAACCGGGCCACCGTGAACCCGAAACTGTTTTTACGGTTACCCTCAGGCAGAATACACGGAACAAGGATCCAATACCCCTGCTGAGGACCGCCGAGAGCATAGACCTCACTGAAGACGGTGCGAAGGCTAATCATCTTTCGGAATTTTTTTTCCAGTCGGTTTTCACAAAGGAAACGAGATACGATCACCCTACCGATGGCTTCGAAGTGGATACAATAGTCGAGACTGTTAATTTTACCGAGACTACTGTCCTCAAGGAACTTTTTGGGGTTAAAGGAATCTAAGTCTCCGGGTCCCGATGAAGTACCTGCCAAGCTGTTGAAAGAGCTCGCGATAGAGTTGGCAAAAACCACTCTCTACGCTTTTTCCAAGCATCCTTCCAGACCGGAAGTCTACCAGCCGACTGGAAATCCGCATGGATTACGCCGCTTTATAAGGGTGGAAGCCGGGTCTCTGCTAACAATTATCGACCGGTCAGCCTAACTTCAGTTTGCTGCAAAAATCATGGAAAAAAATAATTAAGCAACAACTAATGCAGTTCTTTGAACATAACAATCTGCTATCCGAAGCCCAGCACGGTTTCCGTAGAGGTAGATCATGCGTCACAAATTTGCTCTACTGTTTAGAACGTTGGACTGAAGCGGTCGATAGTGGTAATATGGTGCACGCAGTCTATATAGACTTCAAAAAAGGCTTTTTGATAGCGTGCCGCACCACCGCCTTCTTTATAAACTCAACCGCATAGGCGTAAGAGGTAGACTTCTGACATGGATAGAAAAACTTCTTAACTGGCCGCTCACAAACTGTGCATATCAGCGACAAAACAGTCGACTAAAGTTGAGGTTGAGAGTGGTGTTCCCCAAGGCTCTGTTCTCGGCCCTATACTGTTCATTGTCTACATCAACGATTGTGCCAACGACCTGGACTGCGATATTGCCATGTTTGCCGATGATCTCAAACTTTGGCGCGTCATTCAAACTGCGTGGCTGATGAAGAGAACTTGCAGGCAAACTTAAATCGACTCCAGAAATGGTCCAATGACTGGCTCTTGCCGTTTAATGAGAGCAAGTGCAACATCATACGAGTCGGGAAAAAGCAATCCTTCGAACCGTACGGTTTACAGTCTGAATGGCATTCCATTGAAAGAAGTGGATGTCCAAAAAGGACCTTTGGAGTCTGGATCACGCCTTCGCTTAAACCCTCCCTACATTGCGCAAAGGTAGCGAAGTCAGCCATGTCGATTCTGTACCTCGTTAAACGAGCTTTTTGCAGCCTTCACTACCGACTGCTTCGCTAAAGTCTTCGGAACAGTCGTGCGGCCACAGTTGGAGTCCGCTATCCAAGCTTGGAGACCATGGACGGCGAATGAGATCAACATACTGGAAAAGGTCAAAAGGCGAACAACAAAACTTGTCCTTGGACATGGCTCACTGCCTTATGAAACACGGCTGTCGAGTCTCAATCTCTTTCCCTTGCACTATAGACAGCTTCGGGGGGACCTGATATTAACATTCCGCATACTACGCATCCAGGACTGTTGTCTCGTGCCAGGGGATTCCTTCGAGTTAGCAAAAACAACGAACTTGAGAGGTCATCCTCTCAAATTACGTGTGACTGGAGCAAGGCTAGACACTCGGAAGTACTTCTTCTCCAAAAGAGTAGTCGAAGCTTGGAATAGTCTTCCTCTGGATGTTGTAATGTCGGACTCCTTGGAGGTTTTTAAGCGAAAGTTAGATGGTGCGAGCTACAACACTAACTGAAAGCAGCAAGTGTGACGTCAGAAAGTAAGGCATTTATGATACTTCTAGTTATATTTGAGTAACATTTCCTTGTTTGTTATTTTCGTTCGAGGGCTTGCATTCTCCCATTATTCCCATGCTGGGGTCCTCGAGGTCTTCGATGCTTAACTTATTTACACACCTTGGTGACACCGTGAGTATTCGCATCAGTTGGACCTGGCGACCGTCGTCCATGAGGTGTATGAACGTTATCCCCTGGTTCGAACCGCAATGGACCGAGGATGATCTGGACATCTATTTCAGCCTTTGAAATCCCTCAACGAACGCTGCAATCAGCAATGGAGCATCATGTGACCTCCGAAATGCCCCCCGTTGGACCCCCCCTCCCAAGGGCGACAGTTTTTTTCTCCTAAATATCACCGGGAGTTTTTTTCACTGTCTGCTCTTTTTCAACTTTGTTGGCCTCGCCAACATATCGATATATTATTTTTTGATACCACAACTCGTATGTACAAATAGGGAATTCAAAGGTGACTCACCTACATCTCCCTCAAATATACTGATACTAATACTGATACTGATCAAACAGTTATCACATTAAGTAATAAATGCGATGACTGCCAATTATTATAGTTGTGTGAATAATTGCATCCTGTTGGTTCTCATGCTGGGTTCTGGTGTGAAGCTGAAACACCGTACGAATAAATTTCCTACACCAACTGCTAATGTCACTTAGCAGTCAGACTGACAGCAAAAGAATTTCGATCCACATTCTATAAAAACACTTTCCATGTCTGCGATTCCCCGTTTGTTTTAATAAGGGCAATAGATTCAAAACGATGAGGAGGACAGCCTAGTTTAGTAAAGGGTACAATGCATGACCTTCAGAAGCCTCAACCAATAAATGTTCAATGCCGACTCATGCGAATTTTTAGCACACTACGCTAACCACTTATTCTGTTACCGGTTGAAACACAGATAGTCTTACGTTCTTTTTATGGTCATACTTTCTGCTTAAACCCTAACTGCAGCTTTCCCCTTCTGTTTTTATTTGGAAAAATGACCCAGCATTTAGTTCCTGCCTTTTCAGGAAAATCACATTTTAAGGTAGCTAGCGAAGTTTCCGACATCGAGTATACGTCACGTTTAATTCTGCCTTCGTAAATAGTCTATGTGCAGTGATAGAGGATGCTACCAATGAACTTCGGTTCGATGAAGGATTCCTGACCCATCTGCTGGGTGCTGCGCACGTGCGTGTTTCGGGTCCCACATGGTGGTCAGGGTTATGGTTGATGCAATGAAGGCAGCATAAGCCAGAAACTTTTTGTACCAATTTACCCGCATTCTCTGTCGTCACCTCGGAGAATGTACGTGGTATGCATTCGAAGTTGTGTGCCTCGCTCCTAACCCCTTTAACCCAAGGAAAGGAATCATTTTCTGGCTGTAAGCACAATCTACTTTCGCGTCTAGTAAATTGTCATTTTGCTATCCATTTTTTGCAGTTATAATTTCTAGTTCCGACCTCTTTTTGTTGCATAATTTATTTCCAATAAAATCTAAACCAATGGGAATTTAATATACAGTCTTACAAATAAAAAATAATTAAATAAACTTAACCAAACGGTGAATAAGAGGTTGCAAAACAAAACAGGTCAGTGGTCTTGTTCATGCGCCTAGTCAGTCGGCCATAGAGGCGATTGACATCACGTTGGCATGCTCACTTCTGCACTAACTGTTGGGAAAACCCATAATCTGGAAGGTGAGTTTAATCTCCTTGGAGGCGTCATTTCCCCCACTACCACCTCCTTCTCCACCACCACCACCACCACTATCTTTTTCTTTGCTGTCCGCCCTCTTTTTCCCACCCCCTGCCCTCTCCCCCTCCTCGTCCTCCGTCTTTTCTGCCTCTTCAGACTTGTCTTTTGTGGAACCGAGACCACTCATGCGCTCCAGACACTGACGTATCTGGCAGACAGCACCAAGCACATCACTGGCTGATTCCATGCCACAAGTGGCAGATGCAACATTCTTCTTATTCTTCTTGACACCTCCGTTAGCGGCTTCGGTTATCAGCTTCACAATCTCCCTTATCAGCACACTGTTCGCGTCAGTACCCGCATCGAGCTGGCATGTTGGCGTTGGCGGCGGTGACGGCTCCAGCAGTTCTCGACTCAGCTGTGCAATACTCTCCTCCACTTCCTTGAGGGTCTTCGCCGTGCTAGTATTCCGCCCGTCGTCCCTGCGACAGAACTCCTCCGATATCACCTGTAGACTGTTCTTCAACTGCTGCAGGTTCGACAACATCGCGCAACTGGGTCCTGGTGGTGGAGCTGGCGGTGCGCAGGGATCCGCACAGACTGGTGGCAGTCCAAGCGCCTCACGAATCATTGAATTCAGTTGCTGTTGCTCCGCTTGCACTTCTGTGACCAGTTGTCGGAGAC
Source organism: Schistocephalus solidus (assembly GCA_017591395.1). Lineage (NCBI taxonomy): Eukaryota > Metazoa > Platyhelminthes > Cestoda > Diphyllobothriidea > Diphyllobothriidae > Schistocephalus > Schistocephalus solidus. The sequence continues at coordinate 120,141 of WEDG01002636.1, read as the reverse complement.
TGCGCTGCAGCTCACAGAGTTCAGCTTCTGTCGGTGACGGTGGTCCGCAAGGTGGCGGTGGCAACTCGCAGCAGTTGGAAGCTTCGCGCTCTAGAGCCTGTTTCAATAGACAGGTCAGGGCTTCGTTTTCAGCACGAATTTCACAGCTCAGTTGTTCCACCACTTGACCAATCATCTCCAGCTCGCAGCTGGGGTCGGGCTTGATTGGACGGCAGCATGGTCGTGGGCATTCCTTGTGCACGGGGCACTTCAGGGCACAGCTTAGGCCATCGGCGTTTTCTGGGAATTCGGAAGCCCTGCTGGTTAGAGAGCAGCAGGTTTTGGGCAAAGGGCAGGCCGTCTGGCAGGGATTGAGGGCCTGACGAAGCAAACAGGTCAATTCCGTACCATTTTCCTGGACCTGTTTGGTGAGTGCTTCCAATTCCTGGCTCACACACTCCAGCTGTTCCAGCATCCGATTTGGGCAACTGGGTACCTTGCAGGACGGAGGTGTGGAAAGAGGACAGGATGTTGACGATGGCGGTTGCGGGCATTTCGGGAGTTGAGAGGGCCCTTTGGACCATGACGTTCAAGGCTACCTTGTCGTTCTGCACTCGCTGGATCAGAACTTGGAGACCCTTTGTCAGTTCCTCTACAAAGTTCGGCAACCCAGATGCAGAGCCATTTTTATGGACCGAACCGGCGTCCTCGTCCACCACTGTACTCTTGCGCCGAGACTGTTCAGACTGGTTAGCTCCCCCTCCCCCCAACAGTATGCGAAAAAGGGGCTGTATGTCGGCCTTCCCTTCGTTATCTGAACTCCGGACCTTTTGCTCACATGCAGCAGGCCTACAGGCCGAGGCCGCAGTAGCTATCTGACACGGCGATGGTGAGCAGGGTGGGTGTTCGTCTCATCTGGCATAAGTACTTGTTCAGTAGGATAGTTAAATCACTCCTGCCTTCGCGTACCTCTTCTGCAAGCCGCTGAAGACCACGACTCATATCCGCCACGCTGGTACGACCTGCTGTAGCCTCACTGCCGTGACTTGTTATAGCCATGTTGCGATTACCTCCAGTTATCACGCTGGGATAACTGCTTTTGACCATACTGGAATGACCGTACACTGTGCTAATCATACTGGCATAACCTCCGGTGTCCGAGCCGTTGAGATCTGCAGGACCACTTGCGATAGAGGCCGGAATACTTTCCTGACGTTCCAATTTACTGGCAGACTCCTTGCGTCCGAGAGAAGTGAGCCTTCGTATGGACCCTACATTTGTTTCCGGTGGCGGCGCACGGGGCATCTTGGTTCGTTTACTTTGTTGCCTACTGTTGTTTGTTTTGAGAGGAAAGCAATGCCTCTTGGGTCTAGAGTCCTCTGTCGATTCTAAGCTGTTAGTCGTTCGCGAAAATGTTCTGACAGGCATTGAGCTGCCGCCCCTTGACATTTAGTGGGGAAATTCCTCGCCTGGCTCTCCGTAGACTTTGGTCGTTCTGTTAGGCGTTGCGGTTTCGGCGGTGTGTAATCAGGGAGTCGATTTTTCGTGCAGCGTGCGGACCACGTGAGAAAAATCAATAACTCATTTCGACGACTTGGAAGATGCAGATGGCTCAGAAGAAGAGGGTAAACTTTCTTCAAGAGGAACAGTCACTTTTCCTGAACATTAGTCAGCCATTTGTTTTCCCCATTGTGTTTCCGTTTTTTGCATATTCAATTTCTGAAAGGTCGTTTTTAATTTGGTGGCAACAACCGTCGAGCAGGCTTTAAAAATCGGTGTCTCTTGATGGCCCCAAATGCCGTGTGGTTGAATTATTGTCTTTGAAAACCAACTACCGAATATATTTAAGTAGTAAAAGATTTCAATAAGTCGCTGCCGCAATTCTAGTTGAACAGAAATGGGACCCTAGCACTTGTTTGCCGTCGTCATTCAGTCATCGTCAGACCCCAGGTACATGTGGTCAGTTATTTCCAGCCTAAAATGGGAAATTATGCTACTGGTGCAGAAAGGAAACCCAAAGTGACCGTTTCGCCGTCCCTAGTCTTTTTACACATCGATTTACTATCTGTTGCGCACACTCTCGTCAGCAAGACGGCATTTTCATGGGCAGCAGCAACGCGATCACCGCTTTTTACGGACGGGCAGCCTTAAATGATGAGCAAAGCATTACAGAATACCAAATGCAGACGAGGATAGGCCACAAATAAGGTTTCTGAAAGCAAAATACAACTTTCACAGGATGCCTTGGGGTAAGAAATCGTGTTTCGACTCGTAAAGGTGAAACCAAGATAAACGTTGAAAGTTACGAAGAAAAGTGAGAGAAAATATGGTCATGATGACAGTCACGAAGAGAGGGATTGTGATGGTGACGAGGGAAATGCCTTTGATGGTGGTCGCTACACTGACGATGTTGATGATGATGATGATGATGATGATGATGATGATGATGATGATGATGATGATGATGATGATGATGATGATGATGATGATGATGATGATGATGATGATGATGATGATGATGATGATGATGATGATGATGATGATGATGATGATGATGATGATGATGATGATGATGATGATGATGATGATGATGATGATGATGATGATGATGATGATGATGATGATGATGATGATGATGATGATGATGATGATGATGATGATGATGATGATGATGATGATGATGATGATGATGATGATGATGATGATGATGATGATGATGATGATGATGATGATGATGATGATGATGATGATGATGATGATGATGATGATGATGATGATGATGATGATGATGAGGATGATGATGATGATGATAATGATGATGATGGTGGTGGTGGTGGTGGTGGTTGTGGTGGTGGTGGTGGTGGTGATGGTGATGGTTGACATCAGCAAATAAAAACGTTCAAGTTCGGGTCACAGTTGATGTGAGCAGCTTTAAGTCACCTATCGTCTCCGCCTAACCTCAGAACTAGGGTTGATGACAGTGTTAGCTGGCTGAATTTGCGCCGAGGGCTTAGACACCGAAGCAGGTGGCTCCCATCGCGCGGAGGGCATCACGTGCATGTGAGTAGGCATAGGACGCGATGGCCAGCGGACCGCTGCCATGTGGGGAGGTAACCTCCAGTATCTCATCGGGGGAGCCATTGGGGGCGGAGCATAGTAACTGCTGGTCACTCTTTGGGGGTACCCAATTTGATGCTGACAAGTCATGTGACTGCCATAGTTAACCGGCGCAGCTTCCTGCGTCTGTTCCCCGTCAGTTTCGTCCTCCAAGTCGCGTTTTTTAAGTCTCTTAGTCCCACTCTTCTTCCTCCTTTTTACCTTCCCCCTTTTAACCGTCTTTTTATGTGTGGTCGTGGCAGACGACTCCTCGACGCTGCAGGTTTCGGTCCTCTTCGGCCTGCAGATCTTTCGGGGTGCCTCTTCAAACTTTTCACACAACCTCTTCTCTTTCCCAAGAGCATGCAAGCTCTCCCGCACACCTGCTATCAGCTGCATGATTTCGGTCTTCTTGGCCGCTTCAGGGCTGGCCTCAGGAGCGGAAACCCGACCGAGCGCTAGCAGACTCTCATGAGTTGTTTCCAGTACCTTCAATAGGAGGGAATGATGTAGATCAGAGGGCAGAGTTGAAGTGTTAGTAACACCACCACTGGTCTCTTTATCGTCCACCGCTTGTGCTGAAGCACTGAGGTAAGGTTTATCACCCTGGCCGGAACCGCCAATGAGAATGACGCTTTTCTTGACCTCCTCAAGAGTCTTTAGTACTGCCAGGTCCGTGCTTGTTTGAATGCCCTCGTCCCTATTTTCCTGACAGCCGGGCTTCGCAGTCAAATGCGCATTTTGGGCAAATTCAGGTAGGGAATAGAGACTGCTCGCCAGACTTCGCATGTTAGCATTTAGCCTATCCAGACCGGCCAAGAGCACTGCATTGGTAGATGAGGCTTCATTCGCTGGGTGAACACTGTTCAGTTCAGCAGGAACTGGTGGGTTAATCACATTAATTCCAAAATCTTCCTTCTTCTCCTTCAAAGCTTCATAAAGTACCTCCTTGATTTGCTTCTTTCCCGAGTGTACTACCACAGCTAGGTCTCGGATACTCTTTTTTATGTCTCTTAACTCCTCCGTGGCCTGGACAACAGTAGGATGCGGGAGCTTCGAGCTAAGAGGAGGCGTAACCTTCACCGATGACTGTGCTTCTGTGCCGGTAAGACTCAGGGACTCACATGAGGTGCTATCGGACTTTTGGGAATCGGCAGAGGGCTGACAGAAGGAGGACTGAAGGAATGATTTAATGCGCTTGTTCTTCGACCACACCTCTTCTGCCAATGCCACGATGCTCTGTCTGATCTTCAACAGTTCCTGCAGGGCTTCGGTCCTTTCCGGTTGATCTGATACCGTCATCGCTGCTCTGACAGAGTTTCTCAACATGGAGGTTAGCTCTGCAGTGCTGTTGTGGACCTGTTCAGTCAGGGTCCGTACACTGTTCCACAGCGTATCCAGTGCCAGTGGAAGACTAGATTCTCCTAACGTTCTTGTAGACTCACAGCCTTCGGGCAACGCAGTTGGCAGGGCCTGCGAGTGTTCCTGCTCAAGTAGCCTCTTCTTGCAGCTACCGCAATCCTTCCTGCCCGATGAGGCAGCGCCCTTCAGCCACTCCTGAACAAAGGTCTTCATTTGGGAGTTTTTTGTCTGAATCTGCGCCGTCAAGTCGTTGATTCCGCTCTTAAGTCTGTCGAGACCCTCGTGGGTTGGCCCCGCGGCAGACCGGTCAGCCACTGCCGATAAGGAATTAGACCGGTGAGGAATGGACTGTCGCATTAGGGCAGTGAGCTCAAGACTGTTCCTGTGCACCTCGTCAGCCAGCCCCAGCAGGTTTCGACCGACCACCTCTAGAACCGCGATTAGGCCAGCTTGTGAGCCTGTCCCCTCTTCTACCTTAGCATCATCTGCTCGCAAAGCATCCCCAGTGGCAGGAAGCGACTCACTGTGGATGGTGTTTTCTACTGGCAAGGTTTGTTCAGTCCACTGAATAGTGACTGGAAGGGAGATTAATGGCCTTGTCCGTAGTGACTCCTCTGCAGTGGACTTTATTTCCGTCTTTTCGGTATGAAACCCATCGGCTAGATTGCAAATATTTCGCTTTAGTTCTTCTAACTTCTCATCTGCAGCCGTTTGAGATGCAACGGATGTTCGCACTCCATGGACCAAGGAGGAAGATGAGAAAGCATGCAATCTTCTCAGAAGTGAGGTCTTCGTTTCTTCTGCATTGTAAACGTCCCGCTGGAGAGTGTGGATTTTGCTTTTCAGGGCATCCATTTCATCCGTGAGGTCTCCGACAGCTTCAGCGCCTTGAGGACATACGGGACAACTGTTGGCTGGGTTTTCTGTCCTCAGGAATGCTTCACTGTTGGGGGACGTCTCACTCTCCCTGTCTGCGAATAACTGCAAACGTGGATGACCACTCACCAATGACTCCTGCAGGACTGACTTCAGCTGTTGGTTTTCCGAACGAACAACCTCTGCCAGATCGCCGATGCTGCGTCTCAACCTCTGGAGACCCTCAGTGATACCAACTTGAGGTTGCATGCTTGTCTGAATCAAGTCTTCCGGTGGCGTTGCGACTCTACATTGTTGATATTTCGCTTCCCGGTTATCCACTTCCTTATCTGATTCATTCAGCGTGCACTGCATACCTCCCTGCACAGATTTAAATCTACCACAGGACGTCACTTTGATGCCATTTAGGTCAACATCCGCGCATTTTAATGGTGGGCACTGATTGCACGTAGTTGGGGCGGAAATCAGGGTGTGGTCATTAGGATGATGGGTGCAGTCCGCGTTCCAATTTGTCTCATCCTTCAGTGACATTTGTGACCGCCGTCGCAAGGATTCGCAGACCATCGATTTTATTTGTCGGGCCTCCGAGCGGACACTGCTCGTCAGATCGTCAACATTCTTTTGGATGTCATTCAAGTCCCTTAAAGAGGGAACGAGAGGTGGTGCTACATCGGGCGCAACTGTTTGATCGCTGGATGAAGCTTTTGGTGAAAGCAGCGAAAGACGCAATAAGGCTGCCAGTTCCGTACTGTCTTGTTTAAATTCCCCCAACAGCGATCGCAAATTTTTGCTAATAATCTGCAACTTTGTGGACAAACCCGCTTCGTCTGGATCCACGGAAGCGACATCGACCGGCCTCTTGTCTGACTCAGCTTTTAAAAACTGGCTAAGAGGTGGAGGAGTTTTTACTGCGTCTTCGGTACGAAGGCTGCCATCGTTTTTAAGCGCTTTGGAATCGAAGGCAAACAGTCTCCGCTTTCTGAAAGAGACATCTCGTTTATGCTGCTTAACTGTCCGCAGATGGCCGGATCGGTTCGAGCTGAAGTTAGTGACTGACGGATCAGGGAGGTTAGTTCAAAACCCTCGTTACGAACTTCATTGACCAATGACTGTAGCGTTTTCCTCAGTTCACCCAGTGTCTGAGAGTTAACACTGTTATCATTGACGTTGTTCCGTGTGCATTCGCATTCAGATGCCCCGAAAGGAACTGCACGGTGTGCTGACTCTACCCGTTGGGACTGCTGGAGTTAGATCCGGTGAGGAGCTGTCTGTCGGCTTCGGTCGTCGCCAGAAACCGAAAGAAAAACATCCAGCCTTCTTCGGTGTGCAGTCTTCGACAGAAGGCAAGTTCTTCGGTCTCTTAAAGAGACGTGAAAACGAAAGCTTAAAAGTGCTCCGTTTTCGTTTCAGTGTATCTCCGGTCGAATTGGTGTTGAAGGCTTTCCTTGCGTTCAGGTGTAGGTCCACGGAATATTAATGTTGATTTTTTCATAGCAACTTGACGTTTGCCCACAAAGTTTTTAAAAAACGATATTCCTACTCTATTCCACGTGCACGCAGGCACTCAGATCCCAGTTTCCATTCGTGCAATGTAATGCTATTAATTCACTCAGTATCGATAAAGGAGGTTCCTCTACTGACTAGCTCCCATCGGCATGTTGCGTCCTGTGCATCGTCACGTGTGAATGGCGTGCGCACATCGATCGATATTTAAGCCCATTCTGATTCGCAGTTGAAACTTTTCCATCGCCTAGCCTCTATTAAATCTGTAAGATTGAGTTAGTACTATCCGAGCAGCCCTACGACTTGAGCCCTGAGTCTTGGTCACAGTCGTAGAGCCTTCGTATCAGTCTATTAACAGCCCAGACCTGGAAGAACTTGGCTACCAGTTAGGTTTTGAGGGCGCAAGCATACGACACCGAAGTCTTTATCAAACCAGCAAGGTCGTGAGAGAGAGAGAGCTACGCTTTATTTTGAAAGTTAAATTTCAAAAATTTCAACAAAAATGGTCCTCCATTCACCGTGAAGAATCGTCCTTGAATGCGTCTCAAAATATCGATCGATTTGGACTTCCTTCAAAATGGTGCCAGCGTCATGTGTTGATGATCTCATTTTTGTTGTTCGAATAAACAAATAGTGTTAAAATTCAAGCATATAATGGGTGAAATAGGCCAATCGACGTACATATAAGAGCATTCACATGCGAATGGAGTGCAGCAAAAGATGGCGGCTCAATTTCAAAAGCCCGCTCTGAGAGTCCACTGGGGCAATGCTAGGGGGCGCCAGTAGTTAGTGGAACACGAAAGCGTCTCGTACGTCGTAAAGCTGTTTTACGCATTGATCCTGCATCAGAAGTGAGGAGGACCAGGTTTGAATTTCGTCTGAGGAGAGCAGTTAGCGGCTAGAGCTAAAAAGCATACGCTCATTTGGCTCTGTACACGCGCTGTGTGTGGATGGGCTGTGGTGCTGGGTCAGGGGACTCAGTCAGTTTGCGATTGGAGGAGTCGAATTGATCACATGACCGTGGCCATGCCGCGGCGCGAAGTCAAGGCCATAGAGACAGACGGGCGACATGCGTGCGCGCGCGTAGAATGCGAATTGGAGACGGATGAATGGATCCCCTATTGGCTCACGTCAGGGCCCGCGTGGAAAGCAGGCTTGTCGCGGTATACAATGCAACGTGAGTTCAAGTATCGGAGACCAGTTTGAACCACCGGCCTCTGTCTCGTCCCCTAACTTATAATGTTCTAACGGCAAGACACAAGCATGGCGACTATATATGGACGAGGCATACACAAAAGAACGTGGATTGAGGACTTAGCTTCATAAAGCAAGCAAATGCCGATAACCCGGGTGAGTTCGGCAGGAGATCCTTGGAGGTTTCAACAGGTGGATTTATATGGTGCTTTTTCCGGCTTCCCATCGCTCTTTATTTCATTCATTGGCAACCCTGACCACTGAAACGCGCATACGTGTGCAAGTCACCGTCCGTCTAGGGTTATGGCGTAAAGGAACGGTGAGTTATCCGCGGTTCAGTCATCTTCGTCTCTCCCAATCTTCCAAGTTGGATATTCGGGAAGGCTCTTCGACTTGTTTTTTTCGTTGCTGAAAAGTTATTGCAGTAAGCAGAACAGAGCCTGTATCCCTAAAATGTCCGTAGTGATCGCGGCCACCAACGTGTTCTGATGGTAAAGTTTTATAGTTACGAAAATTCCCATCGGAAAAATGCAAAAGACAATTCGGCGAGCACACAGCTGCTTTTGATAAAAAATTCGGGCCTGTACATTTATACTGACAGGTAAATAAGTAAACTATGCGGACAGGTAGAAAAAAAGCATGCTGTTTCTATGGTGAGGGAAGGAGGATGGAAACAGAATTGCAGTCAGTGTCTTCTGATTGGCGTCAGAGGCTATGATGGGCATTGGGAAAGTTAATTATGTTCTGACCCCTCACTTGGCGGCTTTGGGCCATGGTAACTGCAGTGCCTTTATGAAGTTCCTCTGCTCGTACAGCGCCGGTTTGTGCAACCTGATTGCAGCCACTGTCCCATTGATCTTGGATAGCTTGAGAGGACCGTTAAATCACCCGGAAGGCCTTTCTGGCATCTGCGCATCGGTCTGTGTCTACCATATGCCGGCTTTTTGGGCCGAAATATTCTGCCTCATAGAGGTGGCCTGGGCTGAGTTCGTCCTTGTCCTCTCCGTAGAGGAAGAGAGAAATCGAGAACAGTACATGAGTGGCGCGTCCCCCTAAAAATAGCAGGCTGATAAAAAGCCGTTGTTGTTAGGCAACAAATCGATATGGATACCTGTTCTGTCGAAAAAAAACAATAATTTCCACTACCTTAAGTTCGACCGCAATGCTATTAGCCGACCAGATCCTTTTCGCAGTTTTTTTGTCAAACAGCGCACGAAATTACGCCTAGTTTAGCGGTATAAAACTCACAAAATCGGTATATTGCTCAGAACACGCTGCCTTGTGATGGACGCCACACCGAATACTGCCGCCAGACCCTCTATCCAGGAGCACTTCCAGAAAAGAGGGTGATCCGGACTGTTCTTCTTCCAGCGTAAAGGCGATTGATGGGTGCGCCTGATTTATAGCATTTTTGAGAGGAATACGCTTTATTTTTTTCTCTGTATTGTGCCACTGTATTTTTCAGGCTAGGGCCTGTTTTAAAGACAAATCTACTCCCTTAACTGGTCGGTTTGTGTTGAGCGGTCGTCTGTTAGCTAATTGTCGACGGCTCGCTCAAACCCCCCCCCCTTTACTGTGTGCTGTCGCATGGAGGAGTTTTGTTGTGACAGCTTAATTCACAGGGAGGCCTAAGCAACAATGACGTCTAGACCGATCGTTAACAGGAAGTCAAGTAGGATTCCAGAGGAAAAAAATATTGAATGAGCGAAGGAGAATTCTGTTCTAGCACCGTACCAATTTGCTTTTTATTTGGAGCTTTCATCTTTCTGCAAGAGTCGATCGTCAATTGATAGAAGCAGCAACTAAAAAGCGACACGTGGTAGGGGGTAAAAACCAATCAGTGATCACTGATGCCAGTTTGAAAGTGACTGCGCAGGGCTCCATATGCCGGCACCATATCGATACGTCGATTGATGTAGTTCTCATCCATTGGCCACAAAGGGGAATATTCTTTACTTTGAAATTTTTTATTCGACATTTTCAGCAAAAATGGCTCCATGCACTAAGAAAATAGGATAAATTAACAGATTATGCAAGGTAGGGGTGGAGAGGATGGGTAACACCATCAAGAATTCGCTCAGCAGATTACTTGACCGTTGCGAAGTATCGTTTTACTATCGTGTCTACTAAAACAATAAAAAAAACACTGACAGCAGAAGACAGCATTCAGAGCATACATTTCGATAGCAGAAAATCCGTTCTAAGCAAAGTTGGAAAAATAACGGGAGAACAATGCAGGATGAGCGAGATAATATATGCATCTATAAATCGCCAGATCAGGGATTAAGGTCTGTGATAGAAACATAAACGACCGGTATAATAGCGCAGTTTTCGAATTTTAGTATAAAGGGAGAACGTTAGATGGGATGTCAGAGTAACACTAAGGTACCGAAAGGAGGACTTTTCGTTTGGAAGGATGTCTTAGGATTCAGAACTAGGAGAGGGTCGCAGTCGAAAAACACGCTGGACAGATTTCTGATTGTTAAGTAGAAGACCATTTTCTGACGACGATGCTGAGACATTGTCCAGGCAATCGTTCAGAGACGGGAGATGTGTCTGATTTGGTATATTTTATATACAGACAATCGTTTGGTGATCGTAAATCGTCAGTGTGGAGGGAGAAGTGAGGGGAGAAGATGGCACCTTGAAGAATTCCACTGTTGTTGGGACTGACCGTAGAATTCCGCCTGCCGAATTGTACGAATTGAATGTGGGAAGTAAAATAGTCATCGAGCCAGGAGACAACCCAGCCGGGAGATCCACACGCGGATGGTTTGGTAAGGAGGAGATGGCGTGAGATGGTGTTGAAGGCAGAGGAGTAGTCAAGAAACGCACATGCGTATGCACGGCAGCTCTTATCTAAATCTTTTAAAGCAGAAGGGGCCACAAAGAGCAATGGCAGATAGGGTACTACGCCTAGCATTATATGCAGACTGTAAGGGATCGGAGCAGTAGGCTTCAGCAAAGTGGAAATATTTGTTTGTTCATGTTAGCCATGAATATTTCATCCAAGTAAACTGTTGGAACAGAAATGGCCTATTTGTCTGGTTAGTAATTTTTCACAACGAAGGTTGTCTGCCGATCTTTTTCTAGAAGTAACGAGCGACTCCGGGCCGTTGTTTTCACAGAGAGACAAGAACACTAGAGGACCCACTGACTGATTAGAATTAAACGACATACGTTTTTGTACTTTGTACAGCAGAAACAGGTTTATCCCAGACTCCTACCTTCGTCACCGGAAGGTCTGCTTACCAGTGTCGCCTTCGCTCCCGTTTTCAGATTAGGAGCGGGGTAAAATGGCCGAATAACGAGGTGGTTGGAGAAGAGCGTACGTGAACACCTAACTGCCTGGTTAGGTAAAGGGGAACTCTATCGATTTCAAGTTTAATTCTTTCACACCTAATCGATACGAACCGCCAAGTCAACGCCAAATAAAACCTTCAGAGTGTCTACCGTGCGGCATCAAACTGCTTTAAGGGCAACGCCGAGGCCGTTGCTACGCTGTTAGTGAATTCAGCGCTCTGGTGTCACAAGATGTTGACAAAGACGGTCTGTCTTCCCTGACCGACTTCAGACGGTAATCGCACGCCGCCCCAAACTCCTGATAACAGTCACACGCATTCCGCATGGTTGACGTACAAACTTCACTCACAGCGTACTCTGAACCCTCCCTGCCTCCTCTTCCCGCTTCAACACGCCGACTCCGTCATGCAGGCGGCGTTGGAACGAAGTGTGTGACTAACCTCCACTCTCCTCCCCCGAGGAAAATATAAGTGATTTACGTAACTCCTGAGTTCATCTCCCATGTGATTGTACCGGCCTGAGGAGGATGAATGCCAATCAGAATTTTCGATCGTAACGTGGTAATTTTCGCAGAATTGCGGATATTTCAGATATGCCGGGATGCCGACTTTTTCATGCACGTTTTTGGTGGCCTGTAAATCCAGCACTGGCGAAAACATGACTTATTTAGTAGTATGCATTCATAAACTAATTTTCAAAACCCTTGTAAATTCCAATCTAATTAATAAAAAAACGCATGCAAAATATTTTTCCAGTATTCACTTGATAGTCAACCGCGTCGTTTTCAAACGGTTAACTCGAAGAAATGCCATCTTTCAGTTTTTAGAAATTTTCTACTGCTGGGATTTTTCAAAAATCATCCGATGTCCATTCAACTCCCATCGAATCTGTTCGTTTATTGCTGCCTCTCATGAAATATCCAATATATTTCATTCGCATTTAACAATTTTTATGACATAAAGGAAAGGCATACATCTTGTAGACTGAAAACTCCAAACTCAGGTGAAACTGTATGAAAATTATATGCTATGTTCTTAATGACATACAGGAATCTAAGTATTCCTTCCACCAAAGGCATACGACTTTAAGACTGAAAATCCTAAACGCCATATACCTTTGTAAGTAGGAATTTTGAAGAAGACATCATTTGCTATCAAACGAGTACGGGAAAGAATATTTTTGCTAACATTTTCAGTAAACTATATTGGAATTCATAAAGGCACTGGAAATCGGTAGAAAAAATCATGAATCATTAAGCATTACTTTTTTTATCTAGTACGGCGTTTGTAGGCGGAAAAAGGCTGTTAATTCATTAGCCAGCTTTCAGGTGTGTTTTTATTATGCTCAAAAAAAAATTCATTTCTGAATTTTGGTTAGCATATCAGGGCCTCAGTCTATGAATGTAAATTCCGGAGAAGACTACCTGGGTAAAGCCTAATCCCGAAACAAGCGCCGTTTAGTGGAAACGACGATCAGCACACATTCAGCCTCTTTTAGTTTGTTCAACTATAGCGGGGCTTTCGTTGTCCGTCTACAGCCCTTCTTCCCTGGGGCAAAAATTAAAAACTTTCTGTCTGAAGTCTGAAAAAAAAGGAAATATTTTCAATTGAACAACGTTTGTAAACAAAATGTGATCCACAAATTCAAATTATTAACGCATAGTTCTCAGGGTGTGTCGATAAGTTCCCATGCATACTGATTATCTACGATGTGTTCGAGTTTATTGTAGCTGATTCGAAAACCCTGTAGTCTCCTTTTCGGTTTATCACCTGATAAGCTCTGCGTTGGGAACTGTGCTGTCTCACCACCTTCACTAACCGGCGTCAAAGCAATCCATTTCAGTCTCGCGTTTGAGTTTTGTCGTGATTCGGTACCCACAGGGAAGTTGAAATTCGCATTTAAGTCACTTTCCCTTCCACCGTCATTTCCTATCTCCTCCTCGGGAACCGGTGTGTTTTGAGGTGCCGATGGAGTGGCTGGTAATTTACCTTTGATCTCTGCACCGAGAGGACGTTTGTGCCCTGAGGGGACCCTCTTTTGCCCGGTCGCAGCCATGTGACTCGCTCGTGGAAGCCTTTCAAGGGCGCAATCTACCTGTCCGTGGACCTGTGTCTGCGGCAACCCCGTGGGTGGAGTAGGGAGAAGTCCCGGCGCCCCATCCCAGAGTGGACGTCCAGCTTCCAATCGGCCTGCAGGACGTTTCCTTCCGCCAGCAGAATTCTCTGGATAGGCCACCGCCTGGGGTCGGAGAGGAGCAATGGAGAAGGCGAACGCACATCTGGTAGGAAAAGGAGAGCTCTTCTTTTTAATGCCCCTGTCGTCGGTAGATTTGCTTTTCGGCTGGGGGGAGCACCTACCGCCGCTTATTGATTTTCCAACCTTTGCATTGATGCGTGGAAGTTGTTGATTTGGAGTACGCCTGCACTGTGGTGAACTCTTTTGCGTTTGGCAGACGCCTCGATGCTGGAATTTGCAGAACTCCTCAGTGAGCACCTGTATACCTACCTTCAGCTCCCTCAGCGTCTGTTTTGTGGCCGAATCTCCTAGCTGGGAGGAGGCTGGGAGGTCTTCTGATACTGCAGGCTTTTTCTGGGGTTTAGGTAGAGCAGGGAGATCTCTCTGACCGCAAGCACCACCGGGAGCAATTCGACGGAACCCCTCGATGAGATTCAGCACTCCACTCCTCAACTCTTCCAGCAGCTGCGCTGTCCTCCCATCACCACATGTACCAGTCGACTTAAGTTTGGTATCTTTCCGGTGTCCACAAAAGGAACACTCTGGTGAGTTTCGATGACTGACGATGAGGTCCAGGTCTTGGCCCAACAACTGCAAGAGCGATTTCAGTTCGTCTAACGTTTCAAGGACAACCGGGTTGCTGTCGTCGTCGTCGTCGTTGCTACCACCGCCGCCAGCGACTGCCCCCTCCGCCTCTGACTTCGACGTCGTCTCTGGAACCTCAGGGGATGCGGTGCCCGGGGTGGTGGCAGACTTGGGCAGGCTTGGAGGCTCCAGTGGGGTGCAAGAAATCGATGACTCTATTGGGCTTACTGGACGACTTTTCTGCAAACCGGCCAATGCTTTGAGGGTGAGACAACTTTGCTCCTCAAGGGTCTGCACTCGCGTCTTTAACTCCCTCAACGCCGCGTCGAAATTCATCTCTCTTGCTTCTGGGGAAGAAACTAACTGTTCCGGCATTGCCGTGGGCAAGTCTAGGAGACCTGAGTTGTCGGGTAAAGCAATCTTTCCGTTTAATAGCTCCAGCTTAGACAGTATTTCACAGGAACTTTTTCCTAGTGTCGCCAACCCGGAATTCAACTCCTCTAGGGCATGCATTAAAGCAGTATCGATTGGATTTTGGGATCCTGGTTCTGTTTTCATTTCACCACACTGTTTCATTTCCGCAAGTTCAGCGCACATCTTGTCCAACCTCTCCATGATAGGTTTGATTTCCTGTACACCTAGATCCATTGACGGTCTGCACGTGGTAGTTGAAAGCATTGAGTTGAGTTGTTTACTTTGTGCACCAAATTTCTTCCCTAAATGTTCGAGTAACTGTCTGATCTCCCCAAATTCGCTGGAATTGAGTTCCTTTGGCTGATTCTGTCGACTTCTAGCTACCTCTAGGCAGTCGAATTTCCCACTGTAAACTGAGTTTTCCTCTGTTGTTTGAAGAGGAGTTGGTGTGAGGGTCGCCAGAAGTCGATCAGACGGAACGCTAACTGTCGCACAACCTCGCTCAGGATGTTGGTTTTTAAATGTAGTCCCACTAGAATCCATGGTGGAACAGCACGCTGCTGATTGTTTCACCATTTTAAACATCTCCTCATTATTGCGATGTAAACTATTCGCCAAGTCTCTTAGCGTTTTTCCAATAAACTCCACTGTGTCAAGCAATTCTTCCTCCAGCTGCTGCTGGCCGTTCCAGGCAGGACAGGGCCCAACGGTAGCGCGCTGCGCAACCCACGGAATTTTTGTGCTAATTTCGGAAGTGCTTTTGCATGTTTCTGTTTTTCCGAGGGATATGCCGCTCAGTCCTTTCGTAAACAACAACTTTGGGTATTCAGTGAGTCCAATCTGTTTCAGTTTTTTCGAAAAATTGCTGATCATAATTGTAAAGTTCTCAGGAGGCTGCTTTCCAGAAAAAAAGACACCCGATGTTGGTAAAAAAAATTGGAAATTATGTCAAAGCTGAATATGAAAGAACATCTTGGCGTAACTGAATATCCAAAATGCCTGAAGAGGGCTACGATGATGGCCCTTTAAGCCCCGCCGTCACTCCCTCCTGGACACGTGACCAAAGTAAAATGTGAGCGCATGTATTGATCGACAGAGGCGTTGTGTGATTGGCCAGGGGCAACAGCTGTGGCGGCAGGTGAATGACCTTGACATAGCGGAAGGCTAACAGACTGGTGATTAAAATTATGACTGCAGGCAACAGAGGCCTCACTCAGGCACGAGCCGTGGTCCATTTCCAGTGCTGAGACCCGTGTTCCTAAACTAAAAACAAGCGCAGATTTGCAAGACCATGACAATTGGGATATGAGGTTCGAAGGGGCACCGTGGAAGGGGAAAAAAATATTTTTGCCACAAATCAACCTTCCCATCTGTCTGCGCCCAAGTACTCATAAAACATTATTTGTTTTGTATCTGTGCTGGCATATTCAGTCCGTAGTCACTGATGCAGGACAAACGGTTGCGAGTTTAGAGATGATGGCAAACCTCCATGAGCCTCACTATGAAGCGTGAAACGGTAATGTCAGGGATGATACAACGAGCGAATTTGACGGCAGTCTTGAGCATCAATTCTTCGTGAAAGTAAATTTTGCTAGGTATTCAAGTTTGACATAATGTATAAGTGGTTCTTTGGCCTGCAAATACAAAAAGACCGAATTTTCGACGCCTGCGAGACCAGAGCCACCGGGAAATGCGTAGATGACTTTTCATCCACTGCGCTCAGACTACCTTCGGGTTTCTTACCCTTGGAGACAGGCGGGCGAGGGATTGTGTGTGCCCCCTAAACGGGTCACGTGGTAGATTCGTTGGACCAATACGGGAGCCACACAAGGGCACGGCAGGCGTTATTCGGGCAGGGAGCGCTTGGTACCCACTGTCTCGGCAGCTGTAACGATAACGGCCTCCTTCTTCTGTGAACGTGTGCGGAACACCGTATCATGTTGATCAACACCTTCTTCCGCATTCCGACGCGGGAGAAGGCCACGTGGATGCACCCTCGGTCGCGGCGCTGGCAGCTGCTGGACTATGTTCTCGTCCGGAGGCGAGATCGACAGGACGTGCTGGTAACCATGGCGATCCGCACTGACGATGGTTGGATGGATCACCACCTCGTCATCTCCCAGATGAGGCTCCGACTTCAAACCCGACGAAAGCTCCAAGGTAAACGAATGCCATGTAAGTTAAATACTCATTTTTTTAATCTACCTGCTCACTGTTTTGATTTCAGCAACCAACTAACCGAGAAACTGGAGAACCAGCATGCTCCAGATAATAACGGCACCGTGGAAACACAATGGTGCCAACTGCGAAATGTCACCCAGTCCACCGCCCTCGAAGTCCTTGGACGCGCACGCCGTCAACACCAGGACTGGTTTGATGACAATGACGCCGACATCAGAAACTAACTCGCTGAGAAGAATGGACTACACAAAGCATATATGGACCTTCGGACTGACGGCACCAAAGCAGCCTTCTTGAGATGCCACTGCCTTGTACAGCAACGGTTGCGGGAGATACAGGACGCCTGCATGATCCGAAAGGCTGAGGAAATCCAGGGGTATGTGGACAGCAATGAAAGGATAAATGTTTTCAAAGCCATCTAAGGCACCTGCATGAAGGCGACCGCACCGCTGCTCAGCTCTGACGGCACAATACTACTGACAGAGAAATCGCAAATTCTGAAGCGCTGGGCCGAACACTTCAGAAGTGTCCTTTCTTGCTCATCAGCCATCTCCGATGCTGCCATTGACCGACTCGCTCAAGTGGACACAAAAAATAACCTGGATCTGCCACCTTCCCTACCAGAAACCATCCGAGCCGTGCAGCAGATTTCCAGCGGTAAAGCAACGGGATTCGACGCAATCCTACCGGAAGTCTACAAGCACGGCGTGCCCCGGCTGATGACAGAACGCAAAACACTCTTCCAGGAGATGTGGCGCCAAGGACAAGTTCCTCAGGATTTCAAAGACGCGACCATCGTCCATCTCTACAAGTTGAAGGGGAACCGGCGATTATGTGATATTCACAGAGGTATATCGTT
The DNA here is from genome assembly GCA_017591395.1 of Schistocephalus solidus. Taxonomy (NCBI): domain Eukaryota; kingdom Metazoa; phylum Platyhelminthes; class Cestoda; order Diphyllobothriidea; family Diphyllobothriidae; genus Schistocephalus; species Schistocephalus solidus. The sequence continues at coordinate 102,554 of WEDG01002636.1, read as the reverse complement.
GCTCATTATCACCGGGAAGATCTTCGGCCTTATCCTTCTTAATCGTCTGAACGTTCACCTAGAGCAGAGCCTACTCCCGGAAAGCAAATGTGGCTTCCATCGACACCGTGGAACAACTGGAATGATCTTTGCCGCCCGCCAGCTACAAGATAATTGCCAGGAGATGCTAACTCACCTATACACTGCCTTCGTGGATCTAACGAATGCCTTTGATACGGTAAATCGCGAGGGACTGTGGAAATTCATGCAGAAATTTGGCTGTCCTCAGTGGTTCACGCACATGCTGCGTCAGCTTCATGACGGGATGACGGCGCGCGTCACTGACAATGGGACGGTATCTGAAGCATACGCAGTGAAAAACGGAGTAAAGCAGGACTGCGTTCTGGCACCCACCCTGTACAGTTCCATGTTCTCTACTATGCTGATAGACACCTACCGTGATGAGCACCCTGGAATTCGCATCGCCTACAGAACTGACGGGGACCTTCTCAACATTAAGCGTATGCAGGAACAAACACGCATGTCACTTCGCAGACTATTGCACCCTTAAAACTGTGACGGAGGAGGACATGCAAAAGAGTATGGACCTCTTCGCTGCAGGTTACGCAAATTTTTGATTAAAAATCAGTACAGTCAAATTGGTTGTCATGCACCAGCCGCCACCCAGCACGGAATACAATGCTCCCTGAATCAATGTCAACGGTGATCAACTCAAAAATGTGGAAACCTTCGCTTATCTAGGAAGCACGCTGTCACGCAACACGAGAATCGATGACGAGGTTGCCCAACGGATCTCCAAAGCCAGTCAGGTCATCGACCGACTGCAGGCCTCCGTGGGGAATCGCCACGGTATTCACCGGAACGCCAAACTGAAGATTTACAAGGCCGTTGGTTTGACGACACTCCTTTACGGAGCGGAGACCTGGGCCGTCTACACGAACCAAGCCAGGAAGCGTAATCACTTCCATCTAAGCTGCCTCCACAGAATACTGAAGCTGAGCTGGCAAGACAGGATTCCAGATACGGAAGTTCTGGAGTGGACTGGAATCCTCAGAATCCACGCCATGCTGAGGCCAGTGCAAATGCGATGGAGTGGCCACCTGGTGAGAATGAACGACGAGCTACTTCCCAAAAGACTTTTCTACGGAGATATCGCTACGGGTTCTCATCAGCAAGGGGGCAATTACGACGCTACAAGGACACTTTGAAGAAATCGCTGAAGCAACTGCAAATCAACCTGACGACCTGGGAAAATCTTGCTTGGAACCGACCGGCTTGGAAAAGGACAGTGAAAACAGTGGCAGCAATTTACGAAGCCACAAGATCGCCACCGCCAAGACCAAAAGAGCGGCTTGAAATTCACCAGCACCCCTGACCAACACCACAGATGCCCAGGCCCTTCCAACATGCCCACGCTGTCAACGCAACTTCCGCGCGCGAATCGGCCTTTTCGGACATCTTCGGACGCAATGCACAAATAATCCGACAATTCCAACTTCTACGTCAAATTCTGCCAACCCTCCTTCAGACTTCCCCACCCTCACTCCTGGCATCAATTCCATTACTCCCACCATCATAGAGACCACATGCAAATACTCATTGCCTGTTACCACCACCATCACCACCGTCAGCAACGGAGAGTCTCTCCTAAACTGGCCTCAATGTGACCGCACATTTACCTCGCGCATCGGCCTGGTTGGTCACTAGCAAATCCATCGTTCAGAGACGGGTGAACCGGTGCCCGGAGCACCAACACACAGCAGAGATCTCCGCCTTCACTGCCCTCACTGTCCTCGCGCATTCACTCATCGCATGGGCCTATTCGGTCACATGCGCATCCATGACAGCGGACTTCGCCGCAATGCCGACAACACCGATACACCATGCACAACCTCCGCTCGTGCCATTCTTACCGCCACTGCCACCACCCACTACCATGAATGACATCACCCCAGCCTCTCCCGATTTCTCCTGTCCACACTGCACCCGCACGGAGTCTGGTGAACCAGTGCCTGGGGCTCCTACATACAGTCGATGCGCCCGCCTCCACTGCCCTCACTGCTCCCGCACATTTATACACCGCATGGGCCTATTAGGACACATGTGCCTCCACGACAACCTGCGGTAAACCAGCGGAGGCTAAGCCACATCAGCGCACACTGCCTACACCAATACATAGACAACACCCTCACTTTCATCGTTTACCCGTGAATATCACGGTTTCCTTGAAACCGTGGCTTGGAAGGCTGTCAATCTGACGCTTACACCAGACCATGCCATCGGCCTAGTGTATGTGCTGTGTGTGTCGAGTGGCTGACCAGTGTACTGAGAGTCAGGCGGCGATGGCTCCAACAGGGCCAGGTCATGCTGTGGCGCACGTAGACGGGTACGCCGACCCGTCAGCCAATGCACCCACTCCCACATCAGAAAACTGACCGGCTCGGACGGTGGTCTGATTGTGGGGGTGTGGGAGAGAGTGAGGTCAACAGCTCAGCGCATTTTCAACACTATAAACAATCTGATGCACTTAAAAGCATCACGGTGCGCTAAAAGCCGTGGCTTGGAAGGTTGCCAACTGACGGGATATCTCGGACCACTTGGCAAGCCCAATGTGTGTTTTGTGTGGATAGGCTGACTGGTGGACTGAGAGTCAGGCTGCAATGGCTCCTTCTTAATGTGGCCTTTATGGCACTCCCACTCTGTGGGATCCAAGCCAGGTGTGGTGGTACATCCAGGGGCGGCTTCGACCGTGCCAGCCACCTTTGCCCTCTCCCATCTTCGGTCTTCTTGACTTTGTCATTTTTAGCTTAAGTCTGAGGAGAGTCGTGGTGTCTTCTTCTTCTTCTTCTTCTACTTCTTCTTCTTCTTCTTCTTCTTCTTCTTCTTCTTCTTCTTCTTCTTCTTCTTTCTCTTCTTCTAATGTAAGTCACGTGACTACGGAACAGCATATATAAACACGCGTGCATGTAGCTATTTGCTGACCAGGGACGGTGACTTGGGCGTGGATTAGTTTTAAGAGATAGTGGCCTTGCGCTGCAGCTAACGCACTCTTTCCTCTTCCCCCACGGGAGGTCCGTAGACAGCCGTGGTGGCGGCTAAGAAGTTCCTCCACTCGTTTCGGTCCGCGTTCCCTTGGATTTCCTCGGCTTTGCGCGTTATTCAGGAATCCTGCATCTCCAGCAGCCGTTGCTGTACAAGGCGGCGACTTCGGTATAAGGCTGTCTTGTTTGCAGTTGTAGTGCGATCAACATAGGATTAGTGCAACTTGTTTTTCTAGACGAGAAGAGCGTTTATTGCTGCGTCGTTCTTATCGAACCAGTAATGGTGCTGATTACGTGCGCGGCCGAAGACATCCAGGGCGGTGGATTAGATGAGGTCCCTCAGCTGGCACCAGGGTTCTCCACGGATGCGTCCGCGTAAGTGACTGGAAGGTTGGTTAGTCGGTTGGCCAGTTCGTTGCTGAAATGGAGATGGTAAGCAGGCACATTCGACAAAACAGTATTCAACTTACCTGGTGGTCGCTTACCTTGGGATCCATTGCGTGGTTGCAGACGAAGCCTCATCTTAGAGATGATGAGGCGGTGATCTGTCCATCTGTCGGCACTGGGAATTATTTTTTTCACCAGCACATCCTGTTGATCACGACTCCGGACGAGAACATAGTCGAAGAGTTGCCAGTGTCTTGACCGAAAGGTGTACTCAGGTTGCCTTTTGACGCATCGGGAGGCGGAAGAAGGCGTTGGTCAGAATCAGACGCTGTGCGGTGCAGGTTCGTACGAGCAGAAGACCGTTGTCATTGAAGCCAGAGAGACCGTGGGACCTAGCACTCCTCCACGACGCACGGTCTATCTCTACGCGGGCGTTAAAGTCACCAAGGACAATTAACTTATCCGCCTTCGGCACAGTCACCAGGAGAGTGTGTAGATCATCATAGAATAAGTTATTTTTCTCGTCGGGGCTCTTCAGTGGGGTTGTGTAGGCGAACTTGTCTCCCCAAAGAGGCAGGCGGAGGCTCATAAGACGATCATTAATACCCTGCGGCAGACAGGGCAGACGTCCCACGATGCCGTTCCGAATGGCAAAGGCGACACCAGCGTCGCATGGCTCTGCTTTTGGCTGGCCGCTCCAGAAGAAGGTGTAGCCGGCACCCACCTCCTCCAGCTGACCCTGCTCAGAGAATCGGGTCTCGCTGAAAGCAGCAATATCCACCTTGTAGCGCGCCAGTTCCCGATCGACTAGCGCTATCCTCCGTTCCGGCCGGTTGCTCCTCGAATTGTCTAAAAGAGAACGAACATTCCAGGCTGCTTGAGTGAGCAATATCACTTGAGCAGTCCGGGGGGTACCCCGGAGGGTACCGTTGGGGGAATGGGAGAGGAGTTGTTGACATTATTTCAAGTTTTTCAACCGCATGTAATTGCGATCTGTGAGCCACTGCAGAAGACGTTAGACCCAGCATTTGTTTAGGACACATTTTCTAGCCCCTTCCTCCGCGTGGACGTAAGCAGAACTGTTCCTAAATAGGGCTGCTTAGTCATCCCAGGCGGCTACCGAACTTCACAATGGGTCAGGATTTGAGTTAGTTAGATAACGACCGATTCGCCTGCGCCACCTACGTGATTGCATGTTGCCCTCGCCGTACGAATTTGTTGACCTTGGGGTAGGAGGGAAGGGTGAGGAGAGTGGGAGAAGGGGAGCGGGAGCAAAAGAGAGGAGGCGGGAGAGGAGAAAATAGGTGAGAGAGGAGTGGGCTTGGAAGAGGAGAGAGTATGAAGGGCAGGGAGGTCGAGAGAGGGGGAAGGGAGCAGACGCGCCGGGTGTCAAGACACACACAACACTGGAGACCCTCACTTGGTTTAGCCCACCGGTCATGACGGTTGCGCGGGGTGTGACCGCTGACAAGAACCCAACTTCGAGGAGCCACATGTGAGAGTTGGGTACCAGCTAGAGGCAGCCACAGGAGCATTCAGCACATAAACGAGACAGATTGAGCGACCAAATACTAACTGAGTGATGCTAACCTTAACTAGTACCCCTAAACCCCCGTCACACACACAAGAATTCGACCGTCGTAATCCAATGATTTCCATGTGTATGCTCAACAGAAGGATGGTGCAGGATTCGTTTTAAGTGATAGTAGCCTTGCGCTGCAGCTACCACACTCTCTCCTCCTCCCTGACCTGAGCCCGCTGTCAAGGCAGAGTCAAGAAGATCGGAGATGGGAGAGGGCACATGTGGCTGGCGCTGCCGGAGCCGCCCCTGAGCGTACCATCATACCTGGCTCGGATCCCACGGAGTGGGTGTGCCATAAAGGCCACATTAAGACGGAGCCATTGCAGCCTGACTCTCAGTCCACCAGTCAGCCACTACACACATAACACACATTGGGCTGACCACGCAGTCTGAGTTATCCCGTCAGTTGGTAACCTTCCAAGCCACGGTTTTGAGCCCACCATGATAGTTTCAAGCGCGTAAGATTGTTTATTGTGAGGAAAATGCGCTGAGCTGTCGACCTCACTATCTACCCCACCCCCACAATCAGATCACTGTCTGAGCAGGTTAGTTATCTGATGCGGAAGTTGGCGCATCTGCTGGTGACCTCGTCTACGTGTACTACGTACATTACCTGGCCCCCCAACACAAGCACCAGGATTTCACACAACAGAGGGTTGAACGGCTTACATCTCACATGTGTGAGATAGCCAGAGTTCAAGTTTAGAAGGAGCCATTGCACCCTGACTATCAGACCACCGGTAAGCCACTCCACACAACACACATAGGACTCACTGCGAGGTCTGGGTGTAGTTTTAATTTTGCAACCTTCTAAACCACGGCACTTATCGCCCGTGATATTGTCAAGCTCAGGTCACACATGCAACAGAGGAGTCACATGGAGAAAGAGCCGAGGATCATACTTGCCTCTTAATCAGCTGAGCAGAAGGAGAGCATGTTTTTTTGGTGTTGCTTGTGATTATTTGAGGCGCAGATGCTGATAATTAGAGATGTAATGTTGTGGTATAGCCGGCGGTGTTCTACCGCAGGTTTTCATGGAGACGCACGTGGCCTAATAGGCCCATGCGGTGTGTGAATGTGCGTGCGCAGTGCGAATAGTTGAGTCGGGTGCAGCGGGAATATGTTGGTGCTCCTGCCACTGGTTCACCGGTCACTTTGCGATGGATTCGCAAGTGACCGACCAGGCCGATGCGTGATGTGAATGTGTTGTAACAATGAGGACAAGATAGCTCGGAAGGTGCTGAGTCTGGGGGAGGGGATCTGCTGCAGGTACTGGTATTCGCGCTCATGGTAGGAGTATGGGAAGTGTTGATGGGTGCGCAAGGTGTGCTGGTATCGCGTTGGATTACGCTTTCGTGGATGAGTGAATGCCCGTGAGCAGTGAGGGCATTGGAGATGGCGGTCTCTGCCGTGTGTTGGTGCTCCAGGCCCTAGTTCACCAGGCTCTGCGCGATGGATTCGCAAGTGACCAACCTGGCCGTTGTGTGAGGTGAATGTGCAATCGGAATGAGGACAGGTTAGTACCGAGTCCCCATCGCTAGTACTGGTGGCGGCGGTGTTGTTGGAAATAGCACGTGGCAGGTAGTCGAAGGTGGCTACGGAGGTGGTGTGGTGTGGTTTTCGTTGATGTGATCGGCACAGAAGTGGAGGAGGGAGGATGGTCTCAGTGGTCGTGGGCAGCGGGGCATTGATGAAGTTGCTGTCAGTGGTTGGGGTGTTCGTGGTTGTGGGTTTTGAGGCAAGTGTGACAGAGGTTGATGTTGTGGGATTGTTGTTACATTGAGTTCGAAGATGTCCGACCAGGCTGATTCGCGCATGGAATGTGCGTTGACAGCGTGGGCACGTTGGCAGGGCTTGGGCATTGGCAGTGTTGATCCGCGGTGCTTGTGACTTGCGAGCCGCCCATTTGGCCTTAGCAGCAGCGATCCGGTCGGCCTCATAGATTGCTGAACCAGTCTTTGTGGATCTTCTCCATGCCAGTATATCCTGGGCAAGGTCCTCACAGGTCGCCGGGTTGATTTGCAGTTGCTTCAGAGATTTCTTCAAAGTGTCCTTGTAGCGTCATTTTTGACCTCCCTGTCGGTGAGCACCCGTAGCGACATCTACGTAGAAAAGTCGTTTGGGTAGTCAATCTTCATCCATTCACACCAGGTGACCACTCCATCGGAGTTGCATTTACCTCAGCATGGTGTGGATGCTGAGGATTCCGGTCCGCTCCAGAACTTCCGTATCTGGAATCCTGTCTTGCCAGCTCAGCTTCAGTATTCTGTGGAGGCAGCTTAGATGGAAGTGATTACGCTTCCTGGCTTGGTTCGTGTAGACGGCCCAGGTCTCCGCTCCGTAAAGGAGTGTCGTCAAACCAACGGCCTTGTAAATCTTCAGTTTGGCGTTCCGGTGAATACCGTGGCGATTCCACACGGAGGCCTGCAGTCGGTCGATGACCTGACTGGCTTTGGAGATCCGTTGGGCAACCTCGTCATCGATTCTCGTGTTGCGTGACAGCGTGCTTCCTAGATAAGCGAAGGTTTCCACATTTTTGAGTTGATCACCGTTGACATTGATTCAGGGAGCATTGTATTCCGTGCTGGGTGGCGGCTGGTGCATGACAACCAATTTGACTGTACTGATTTTTAATCAAAAATTTGCGTAACCTGCAGCGAAGAGGTCCATACTCTTTTGCATGTCCTCCTCCGTCACAGTTTTAAGGGTGCAATAGTCTGCGAAGTGACATGCGTGTTTGTTCCTGCATACGCTTAATGTTGAGAAGTTGATGCGAAATTCCAGGGTGCTCATCACGGTAGGTGTCCATCAGCATAGCAGAGAACATGGGACTGTACAGGGTAGGGGCCAGAACGCAGTCCTGCTTCAGTCCGTTGGTCACTGCGTATGCTTCGGATACGGTCCCGTTGTCAGTGACGCGCGCCGTCATCCCGTTATGAAGCTGACGCAGCATGTGCGTGAACCACTGAGGACAGCCAAATTTCTGCATGAATTTCCACAGTCCCTCGCGATTTACCGTGTCAAAGGCATTCGTTAGATCCACGATTGCAGTGTATAGGTGAGTTAGCAGCTCCTGGCACTTCTCTTGTAGCTGGCGGGGGGCAAAGATCATTTTGGTTGATCTGCAGTGTCGGTGGAAGCACATAGGCTTTCCGGGAGCAGGCCCTGCTCTATGTTACCGTTGAGAAGATGGAGAAGGATACGGATGAAGATCTTCCCGGTGATGTTGAGCAATGATATGCCTCTGTGAATATCACAAAGTCGCGGTTCCCCTTACGATTGTGGAGCTGGACGATGGACACTTCTTAGAAATCCTGAGGAACATGGACTTGGCACCACATCTCTTGGAAGAGTGTTGTGAGTTCTGCCATCAGCCGGGGCCCGCCGTACTTGCGGTGGATCCCAGTGCTTTACGGCTGGAAATCTGCTACATGGCTCAGATGGTTTCTGGTAGGGAAGGCAGCATATCCAGGTCATTGTCCGTGTCCACTTAAGCGAGTAAGTCAATGGCAGCATCGGAGATGGCTGATGAGCAATTAAGGAGACATCTGAAGTGGTCAGCCCAGCGCCTCAAAATTTGCGATTTCTCTGTCAGCAGTGTTTTTCCGTCAGAGGTGAGCAGTGGTGCGGTCCCCTTGATGGCTTTGAAAACGTTTTTTTATTTCATTGCTGTCCGCATACCCCTGGATTTCCTCAGCCTTTCGGATCATTCAGGCGTCCTGCATCTCCCGCAACCGTTGCTGTACAGGGCGGCGGCATCTCAAGAAGGCTGCTTGGGTGCCGTCAGTCCGAAGGTCAGTGTAGGCTTTGTTTAGTCCATTCTTCTCCGTGAGTAAGTAATTTATGTCGGTGTCATTGTCATCAAACCAGTCCTGGTGTTGACGGCGTGCGCGTCCAAGGAATTCGAGGGCGGTGGACTGGATGATATTTCGCAGTTTCTCGGTAAGTTCGTTGCTGAAATCAAAATAGTGAGCAGGTAAATTTAACAAAAGCGTATTTAACTTACTTGGCGGTTGCTTACCTTGGGGCCTTCGTCGGGATTGAAGTCGGAGCCTCATCTGGGAGATGACGAGGCGGTGATCCATCCAACCATCGTCAGTGTGGATCGCCTTGGTTACCAGCACGTCCTGTCGATCTCGCCTCCGGACGAGAACATAGTCCAGCAGCTGACAGCGCCGCGACCTAGGGTGCATCCACGTGGCCTTCTCCCGCGTCGGAATGCGGAAGAAGGTGTTGATCAACATGAGAAGGTGTTCCGCACACGTTCACCGAAGAAGGAGGCCGTTATCGTTACAGCTGCCAAGACAGTGGGGACCAAGCACTCCCTGCCAGACAGCGTGGTCTGTCCCGACGCGGGCGTTGAAATCACCAAGGGCAATTAATTTGTCCACCATCGGCACAGTTGACAGCAGGGCGTGCAGCTTCTCGTAGAATTTGTCCTTAGCTGCATCAGAGCTCGTCATTGGGGGAGCGTAGACGCTGATGCTGGTGGCGAACTGGTCTCCCCGAAGAGGCAGGCGGAGTCTCATCCAGCGATCATTGATACCCTGCGGCAAACAGGGCAGACGTCCCACAATGTCTTTCCGGACGGCAAAGGCAACACTAACGTTGCGTCGCTCTGCCTTTGGCCGGCCGCTCCAGAAGAAAGTGTAGCCGGCCCCCACCTCCTCCAGCTGACCCTGCTCAGAGGATCGGGTCTCGCTGAGGGCAGCAAAGTCCACCTTGTAGCGCGCCAGTTCCCGAGCGACTAAAGTTCTCATCCGTTCCGGCCGGTTTCTCCTCGGATTTTCTGAAAGGGAACGAACATTCCAGGCTGCTAGTGTGAGTCGACTCACTCGAGCAGCCTGGAGGATATAGCGTGGGGGGTGGGGACGGGGGGTATTGTTGTTTGTTTGTGGTTAACAACTGCGTACTTTGCGATCTGCGAGCCGTGGCCGGCTGCAGAAGACGTGAGACCAAGCATTTGTTTAGGGCATCTTTTCTAGCCCCTTCCTCCACGAGGAGGCAAGCAGTGCGGTTTCTAAATAGGGCTGCTCGGACATCCCAGATGGCTGCGGAACTTCACTATGGGTCACGGTTTTGTTTAAGTGGGAGAATGACCCGAGTTAGCCTGGGCCGCCTACGGGGTTGCTGTCGTCCCCACCGTAGGACTTTTTGAGAGGGGGGAGGTGGGAAGTTCGGGAGTCAGACATACCGGGTGTGGAGGCACACACAACACCGAAGACCCTCACCTGGTTATGCCCGCCGGTCGTGACGGTTGCCCGGGGTGTGGCCGCTGGGAAGAACCGCCACTTCGAGGATCCACAGGTGCGAGTTGGGTACCAGTTAGAGGTGGCCACAGGAGCATTCACTAACTGTTTGAGAAAAATGGAACAACCAAATTGCTATCTGTGTGGTGCTTCCCCTAACTAGTACCTCTACACCCGCACACCCTTTACACACACAGTTTCGAAGGAGTCTACTTAACGATCAAGCTGCTTTCGTCATGATTCTCTGAGTTGCGAAGGTGGCATGCCGCCATCCCCAAGGGTGGGTCAGTGATCCCGTGACAGGACCTTGTGTTTTAAGTTAGCTTAACGTTGGTTCGAGTTAAGGGTCACACCGTTCTGGGGCTAAATCGGTGTTGACACTCCAGTCACGTACCGATCGCGGTACGAAACGTACTCGTGCCATTGTGCCTGGAGGCTCACTCTTGAGCCTCGTCAACTCACTAACGAGCCGCCTGTACGGATGATGAGGTCCTCGAGTTATGTCAGGCACCGAGGAGAAGTCGATGGTTGCTGATTTAGCAATTCAATTGGTTTTCTAAGGTCGGAGTTTTTGCAGTCCGCTTTTGATACAGTTACAGTACAACTTCTACCGTATGACTTTGAGTGCCTTCGTCACCCTTTCTCGCCTCATCTTCAACGGCTAACGCTAGAGCCACTCAATATTCAGCCTCCTAGATGTTAAGTTTTTAGTGAGCTCCATTGTTGATTGTTTGCCCTTACACGCGCTTAGCAGGGACTCAGGACTGATGGAACGGAAGTGATGATAGACTACGGCCAGCTAACTTTCACACGACCGCTAACTCCACTTACCAATACCTTGCGGTAGTGGTTGTTTATAATGGGAATCTGAAATCGTCGGTGGATAGTAATGGATTAAAACTCACAGAGGATTGGTCACTCTCTGCTGCCCAAATACAGCTGAGACTTTCGTACCGATTTGAACGAAATTCTAGGGTTTCGAGGGCCCGTCACCCGATTCCTCGGGAATTTCTGTCTTTTGTAATGTACGAGGACTTCAGTGTGCCTGCGTGCCCCTTGAAGTACCCTCGGTTCACTTCGAAATATTTATTGACGTTATTTTATTAAATCAAATCAACTGCTCCCCTCTTTCGCAGACTAACTTGTACTGTTATCAGCTTGACCACTTATTATGTCACTTTTTGAAATTCTGTGAATGTTAGGAATCTTCGTAGCAGTATTCCCTGTGGCAAAATATTACCGATAAAGATGAAGAAGATTAGAATAGCCATTTCGGGCTCGTCGACCGTCATTAATTAGCAAGGCCCAACCACAGGTTTTGCAACCCGTAATCAACAGGTCGCGTGTTTGAGATACAGGGACTGCCGAACTTGGGATTTGGCATGGCTTCCTGATGACGGCTACCAAACCATAAATGGTCATTCCATTTTCCTTTGCCCTTTAAACGGACCGCGCAGTAGCTGAGCTGGCTCAGGCCGCACCTATCAGCTGCGATTGAACCCGCCTCCGGTCTTCTTGACTGTATCTTGTCACCAGGCACATGTGAATGACGTAAGAGAGTGCAGTAGCTGCAGCGCAAGTCACCGTCTCAAGACGAATATGCTATAGAGCATACGGTAGGCCTTGTCGGATACTACGGTCGTACTGCGATTTTACAACTCCAGGCCCCGTTGTCCCCGATCGGGATCTTTTGACCATTGGTTTCCGCCGGTCATGGGATCTGTTGTGGTAGCTGCTATTCCACAGTTTGTACCGATATGTCAACGAGCACCAATTCCACCTCACTTGGTCACAGGTACGGAGTGAAAAGATAAAGATGACGTCTCAAGGGAGAAGGAAATGAGTCCGTATTTACACAACATCCAATGCCGAACACCCAAGTAATATCTCGCTGGGTGCTATAGCGCTCTCCCTTCAAAATTACTGTCTCAGTTGGTTGCATTAGACAGCAGATGGCCCTATTTGCAGGAAGACGAATAAAAAAATAATATTCCTCACAAACCAATATAGTAACTGAACTCAAAAGCAAATTGGAAGTCCGCAAGGAACCCAGGAAATAGACATAATACAAAACGCGTGGACCGTCCGTCTATATAAATTAGATGTGAAGCGACGGAAAGACAAGGGCATAAGGGTATTTCTTATCTCACCAGCTTTGAATTTTGTTATTCTTCTGGAGCAACAGCTATTGCGGAAGCGATTTTAGAAGCTGTTCATCATCATCGTCATCGCTGGTGAGGTGGAGGAGGAACAGAAAAGCACCACTGAGGACCAGGTGGCATCGGAAATGTAAAGGGAGCCGGTATAATGGGAGCTGGTGCAGCCTGGGGTCCCCCCCAGCAGGGTGATATCTGTGGAAATGGCGGCGGTGGTGGTGGTGGTGGTGGCAGTACTGTGTCAGGGCCCGGTCGGGCCGAACAGTTCTGATCCAAATTGACGCCACACAACTCCATCGCGGCCAACACCTGCGATTCAATGCACTGTTGCCACTGAAGCTGCCGCTCTGCCTCCTCCTCCGCCATCTTCCGACAGTACTCCTTGTGCTGACGGATCCGTCTCACTTGCCGAAGCACTCTAAAGACCTTGGTATCTACCCGGCTGTATCGATCCATCATGTCCATCACCCGCACCATTTGCCTACTGGCTGCCTCAGGGATCTTGGGTAGTTCAGACTTGCACGCGCAACAGCAGCGGCAGTTTCCACAGCCTCCGTCGCCCTCTCGGTCGCTCGCGTCAGCACAGGGCTCGCCGCAACAACATTTGCAGGGCTTCTTTTTCTTGCATCTACGAGGAGGCATCAGGGGCGTGATAATGTTACCCGTCTTTTCGGCTAAGAAACTAGTACCCGTCTTCGCATCAACCACTCTGGAGCACTCGAGGGGCCAGTGGGGTGACAGGTTCCCTAGCTGCTTGCCGCCGATTCACCAGAGAGCGCACACTCTTTCGAATTTCCTCAATTTCCCGTCGTGTGGATGCACTCTTCTGACGCACTGATCGTGGACTTGCAGGGGTGTACAACGATTGTGCTGCAGAGGCCACTGATTGGCTCACCAATGAGGCTCTCATGTCATTCATGCTGCGGATGCCCTCTCGGAGTACGGCTAGGGTTTCGCGTAAGCCTGCGTCTGAGGGCGAAGCATCCTCGCCACCAGCAGAAACAACAGAGTCTGCATGCGGTAGGGAAAGAATAGAACTAGCAGGCCTCCTGATTGAACCGTTGTCCGGTTCTGCATACACACTGGTAGGCTCTCTAACTCGACTGTTGATTGACGTTGGATGTAAATTTGTGGTCCATCGGATTGAACTATTGGCAGGTGCTCCATATAAACTGGCTGGCTCTCTGTCTGGATCGTCGGCTGATGCTGCATACAAACGAGTCGGTTCTCTGATCGAATCGTTGACTGAAGCCCTATACAAACTGGTCAGCTCCCTGACCGAACCGTTGACTGAGGCCGCATGCAGACTAATCGGTTCCCTGATCGAACCATTAACTGACCCTGCATAAAAACTAGTGGGCTCTCTGATCGAACCGTTGCTCGATGGTGCATACAAACTGGTCGGCTCCCTGCCTGGATCGTCGGCTAACGCTGCGTACAAGCTAGTCGGTTCCCGGATTGAACCGTTGACTGAGGCCGCATAGACACTGGTCGGCTCTCTGATCGAACCATTGGCTGAGGCCGCATAGACACTGGTCGGCTCTCTGATCGAACCTTTAACTGAGGCTGCATGCAGACTAATCGGATCCCTAATCGAACCATTAACTGACCCTGCATAAAAACTAGTGGGCTCTCTGAGCGAACCGTTGCTCGATGGTGCATACAAACTGGTCGGCTCCCTGATTGGATCGTCGGCTGGCGCTGCGTACAGGCTAGTCGGTTCCCTGATCGAACCGTTGACCGAGGCCGCATGCAGACTCATCGTTTCCCTGGTCGAACCGTTAACTGACCCAGTATAGAAACTAGTCGGCTCTCTGATCGAACCGTTGCTCGATGGTGCATACACACTGGTCGGCTCCATGATCGAACCATTGATCGAGGCCGCGTGCAGACTGGTCGGCTCCCTGATCGACTCGTTAAATGCAGCTGTGGGCTCCATCAATGAACTATTTACTGGGGCTGTAGGCAAATTAGTGGACTCCCTCATCGAAATGTTGGCCGAATTGGCATGTAAACTACGGAACTCCCTCATTGAACTGTTGGCTGCGACTTCATGCAAATCGCCAGGCTCTCCCGATCGAACCGTTGACGGATGTTGAATACAAACTTTTAGGCTTCCTGATCGATCCGCTGACGGACGCTGCATGTAAACTGGTTGGCTTCCTGGTGGATTTCTTGACAGAGGGTGAATGCAAACCGGCAGGCTCCCCGATTGAACCATTGAATGACGCTGAATACAAACTAGTAGGATTCCTGATCGAACCCTTGACCGAGGCTGTATGCAAACTGGTAGACTCCATCCTCGAATCGTTAATCGAGTCTGCGTGCAACCTGGTCGAATCCCGCATAGAACCATTGACAGAAACTGGATGCAAACTGGTATACTCCCTTCTCGAATCTTTGATTGAGTCCGCACGTGAACTCGTAGACTCTCTCCTCGAACCTTTGATTGAGTCCGCATGCAACCTGTTTGAATCCCTCCTCGAATCGTTGATTGAATCTGCACGCAACCTGTTAGAATTCCTCCTCGAATCGTTGATCGAATCCACACGCAACCTGTTCGAATCCCTCCTCGAATCGTTGATCGAATCCGCACGCAACCTGTTTCGAATCCCTCCTCAAATCGTTGATCGAATCCGCACGCAAACTGGCAGACTCCTTCCTCGAACCGTTGATCGAGTCCGCACGCAACCTGTTCGAATCTCTCCTCGAATCGTTGATCGAATCCGCACGCAAACTGGCAGACTCCTTCCTCGAAACGTTGATCGAGTCTGCACGCAACCTGTTAGAATCCCTCTTAGAATCGTTGATCGAATCCGCACGCAACCTGTTCGAATCCCTCTTCGAATCGTTGATCGAATCCGCACGCAAACTGGCCGACTCCTTCCTCGAAACGTTGATTGAGTCTGCACGCAACCTGTTAGAATCCCTCTCCGAATCGTTGATCGAATCCGCACGCAACCTGTTCGAATCCCTCCTCGAATCGTTGATCGAATCCGCACGCAAACTGGCAGACTCCTTCCTCGAACCGTTGATCGAGTCCGCAGGTAACCTGTTGGGATCCCACCTCGAACCGTTGATCGATTCCGCATGCAAACTGTTTGCATCCCTCTTCGAATCGTTGATCGATTCGGCATATAAACCGATAGACTCCCTCCTCGAACCGCTGATCGAGTCCGCATGCAGCCTCTTCGAATCCCTCCTCGAATCATTGATCGAATCCGCACGCAAACTGGTAGATTCCCTCCTTGAACCGTTGATGGACACAGCTTGGAAACTTGCAGACTTCCTTACTGGACTACTTTCAGGTTCTTCATCCGAGCTGGTAGACCCCCTGATCGAATTTCGGACTGATGCTTCATCTGTCGGCATTAGAAAACTACCAAGAAGAGTCACGCTATTTCTTATTTCTTGTAAGGTCTCCATGATTTCGGCCTTCGGAGCTTCCTCCAGGTCGACTGTGCCGGAGGAGAGACGTCCTCTCTTACTGCTACGTCTCGCAATCGGCTTATCTTCATCCTCAGCCTCCTCATCCGCGTCTAATGCATATTTCTTGCTTTTCCTAATCTCCTCCTGGGTAAAACGCCTCGTTGCTTGATCATTGGTCGTGGTCGACAGGCGAGAAGAAGAAGAAATTCTCCGCGATTTTGTGCTCTTCCTTGTGGCTTGAACCTCTTCCGGCCCAATGTCATAATCGTCTTCGTGTATTTCGGGAGGAGATATATTGTACTCCTCGACAGGCTTATCCTGGTCCTCTGGCGTCCCGACGTCATCATTCAGATCGCTTTCACCCGAATACACCATGTCGTTATTATCTTCTGTAAGGTTTGAGGTGTTCCAGTCAAAAGTCTCGCATTCAGTCCTCATGGCCGCTGACGCGTATAGGACGCACGAATATCGATCAAGCAGTTTTATATGACCTTGTGATCGTAGCCTCTCATTCGCTGACCACCGGAGCTGTTGATTGGTCGGTTTTCAAGGTTACGGGCTGCTTATAACAGCACGGCTCAGTAGTGTGCGAGACAGACAGAAAAACAATCTATAGCTGCCTTGTATGAGCTGCTCCGATTCGAATGTGCGATGGACGGTGGAAACTTCTATCAGGCACAAAGTTATAGATCGGTTTTATACCCCCGTTTGGACACGAGAACAGGAACCGCCCGTAATAAATATGGCGTTGCGCTGAACTCCAGGGAAATAAGGGTTAGTGTTGAGACAAATGCACGGTTAATGTTTGGGTTAGGGTAATGATCCTGGAGTACTTACCCTCACTGGAATGTAACGCAAGGTCACCTGTACTACGAGGGCGGGGACCTTCCCGCGTCTTGTTTTGGGAGTACATGTAACCGATTCCCACCGGCATATGAATACTGAAGCGAAAAATGGGGTGAGGACGATTTACCTGATCAAAAAAGGCAATCGATAGAACAGCTGCATCCACATGTGCCTTTGCCATAAAATATATCGAATTATAAGGCCATAAAGGAATTGATTATTCGACTTAATTCCTCTGGCAATGACCCTGGCATTTGATCTACGAATTTTAAAGTTTTCGATCATCGCACATAGACAAGCTAAGGATAATGAGAGTTACGGGGTTGGGCTAGTCCTATTATCCATCCGTTTCAACGGTCATAGACAAATTAGGTGGGTTGATAGCACCCATGTCGTACTCGACACTCTGGTTTGAAGGAACCTTTCATCCCGCTTCTGACCACGGCGGGACCGGTCTCATCTGATAAGGTCCTGTTGAAAGGCGCCTTTGCATTTGACTCAGCCTTGCACCCGATCATGCTGCATGAAAACAAGCCGGTTGAGCTAAGTTGGATGATCTAGACTTACAGGGAAATAGAATCAAAACTAAGGCCACAGCGAATGGCGAAAAGATCGATTACAGAAATGTCGCCTTTGGCGAAGGAATTATTATTCCAGATGCTGCAGTTACAGTTAATTTTAGGTAGTAGAATACTCGAAATAATAGCTTAAAATAACGAATAGAGGTGAATACGCGTGTCCCCGGTTCTTGTTGTAATAAGAATCAACGCGCGAGCACTGGAACAGTAGGTACCCCTCATTGGAACCTATGAGAATGTAGCAACAAGTGCACACTTTTGCATTCAACCAATGAGGGAGGAGGGCGGGATGGAGGGAGGGGGAAGTTTTAAAGTTACCCATAAGCTCTAGTGTGGGCGTTGCTATGACCTGACCGTTCCAACAAGTAAACCCTAAACTGCACTCAAGGACTGGGTTTCCCACCCAGCATACCTTTCGCTAATGAAGGCCCGAGCTTCCAGTATGTCAGTACTACATTACCATGTAACCCCTCCATGTATTAAGTTCCCGGTAGGACATAGAAATAAGAACCCTCCATAATGCAAGTGGCCTTTCTCCAAACGTGCGTTTCAAGGTTAGGGATAAGTTAGCGGTTAGGGTTAGGCTTATGGTTAGGATTATGATTGAGGTTTTGGCTAGGTTCCTGTCAGGGCTAGAGTAAGAACACGGGAATATGTACCCGTCCATTACTGGGTTGGGTTCCTAGTCCGTGTCAATTTCACCTTTAAGCAACTATTGAAATCTGAAAGTCGCACTGTCTTCCATACCTTTGTCCACAGTCCGACACTTTGAAGGCCCCATTACCTTCTTCTGTTCCCTTGCATCATTTCCAAATAGGATCTTTGTAGAGTCAAATCTATCCTAAGTATTACGCCTACTATTTTCAGTTAGGTTTGTATTTTTTTCTTGCCCCTGATACGGTTCGATGACAAATTCTCGACCTTCATTGGCCCTGCATGTTGCCTGGAGTACCTTCCAGCTGCTCTGAACTAGTGGCAGTGAGCTCTTTAAACAACCAACTTGACATGGAGATAAGAAAATACTCCCAGGGCTACCTTCGATCCAAATGCTCATAGTGTTCTACGCTGTGCAACTTATCACAGATCCAAGAAACTATAGCTTTACTAATTTCTGATAGGCAAACTGTTTGTGTTAGTTTCGCATTTACCGTAATTGTAGCAGGATGTTTGGAGAATGTATTCTTAGCAGGACTGCCCGCGTCGGGTAAATTGCAATCGCAAGTTACAGGAGAAAATAAAATGAATACTTTTTGTACTCCAGCAGTGCTTCTCCACCAGAGCTAGCAAAGGAGGTAGCATGAGCTATAAACATTATAATTAGAAGCGGAATGATTTGACAAAAACTTATAAAAATTATCGGCATGTGAATAGTAGACCGGTAAAGACAAGGGGAGACCGGAGGCTACTAGTGCGGCTCAAGGGAGAACGAGACGAGTGATCGGCGGGCATTCATCAGCGAATGTAAATATTCCCGACCTAAACCGGCAAGACGAGCCCGTGGCTCATTGGTTAAAGCGGTTGATTTCTGATCAACAGATCGCGGGTTCGAGTCTCGGGTGAGGCACCACTTGGGGTTGCGTATGGCTGACTGGTGACGACTTATGATCCAGAAATGTCCATTCCAGCCTCCCTTGTCTTTTCCGGTAGTATTAATCTGCCTATGTTACTAGCCGCTGTGCGGCTGCTGGTGGGGCTCGAGAGTCTGCCCCAAGGCAGAGCGGGAGGAGGGAGTGTGAAATCAAACGGAGTAAAATTAGGAAAAAAAACTTAGTGATGCACAAGGAAAACTCACAGAATCATTCATAGAGGGGAAACTGAGGGCGCCAGAAATTTTACAGGATCGCAACGAGGCTTTGGTGGCACCTCCTGCACCTCCACACAGTAGACGGATTTTTCCATATCAGAACAGCGAGTATGTTCATCCTCCCCTTCCTCCTCCTCCGCATCTCTCTTCTGCAGTAAGCTTATCTTGAATGCCCTAGGAGCACCGCCAGCAACGCCTCCTAAGCGAGGACCAAACCAACCAGGTCGAAGTGCTCCCCACGGGGACCAGGGTGGAAAGGGGAGGCCCAGTGGCCTTTTGTACCCAGGAGGAAAAACATGGGGATAAGCGAACGGAAGACGGCCGTAAGCCGAAGTAAATGATGATGATGGTGGTGGTGGTGGTGGGGGTGCTTGAGGGTGAAGGGTGAAACAATGACTGTGAATGCTGTGGCAGCGATCTCCAAACTGGCTCCGGATAAACCATAGAGGGTGCCTGGGTGATCGGTGTTGCAAACTGTCCTGTAGAGGCTTGTTGTGGTGGATGGACCGCAGACGGAACCTGTTGTGGTGGTGGTGGTGGTGGTGGCGGCGGTGGTGGTGGTGGCTGTGGTGGTGGCGGTGGGGGTATCTGCAGTGATGGTGATGCTGATGAACGTACTGACACAGCCTCTGGGTCCATCTGTGGTAGGAAGAGATCTACGGCTGAAGGTGTGCCCTGCGAAAGAGGAGGCTGATGCTGTGATGCCGTATTTGCGCCTGATCGGGGAGACTGGAGGAGGGGTGAAAGAGTATTTCTTAGATGGAAACTCGTAGCCTGAGGAGCCAACTGAGATATAGGTTGTGAAAATGTTGTGAGGGAAGGAGAAAAATTTGTGAGTGGTGAGGGGAAAGGAGAAGTTAAAAGTGAAACACAACCAGGTGGAGGAGGAGGAGGACGAGGAGGAGGAGGAACTGACAGAACAGGCTGATCAGCGACTGAAGCCGGGGTTTCAATAGGAAATATTGGATTGTACGGGGATTGTGAGTACGACTCAGACGGCAGTTGTAACCCACTAGAGAACGAAATTGGAGGCGGAAGGACTGGATATACAGCCGGAAACCAGTATGAGGCGCATTCCATCGGGTCGCTCTGTGGCAAAATATCACAAACGTCCTTCTCCTTCTCCTCTCCCTCCAGCCAGTCGAATGCTTCGGCTGTCTTCTCTAGGGTCTCCAGGAAACGGATCAACTCCCGACAGGCCTCTCCACAGTCGGCATTCTTTGATGAACAACTGTCTTCGTCCTCTTCTTCACATTCCTTGCACTTCCTCCTCCTCCTTCGCGTCGTATCACTTTGCTCACATAACTTACGTTGACACGGACAAGCCTTTCTTCGTATCGGCCTTCGCTTTATACACTCTTTCTTTTTTGTCTCTTTTTCTACTTTCCTAACTTGCTTGCGGCAGTTCGCCTCCCTGCGTTTTAGGCACTTCAATGCTGATCGAATTTCCTTTAGGGTGAACAGAAGACCCGGAACATAAGCTGTCTCAGGACTTATGCTCGGAGCTAGTTTCTTGCGTCGGTCCTGGAGACTGGCGTTTACGACCTCCAGCGCACCCAAAAGGAGTCGATCTTTGGAGGGCAAGTTGCTAACCCGTTTTCTGATTTGCTGCAGTGAGTCTAGGATGGTAGTAGCGGTGGATACGCGTGGAAGCGAAGGAGAGGCCTCAGTTATCTCCTTGGACTCATTCTTGACTGGTTCCTGCGTCTCGGTTGCCACCGATTTGCCGGGTTTTCTGCAGTCGAACCAGTTTTTCATTCACTTAAAAACAACCACACACACATATATATGAGGAGATTAAAAATCTGAAGTTTCGAGCTAGGGTATATGCTATAAAGAATGCAATGAATGTTTTGAGGACCCACTGATGTGCTGAAACCCTATCAGCGACAACGTATAGGTGAAACATGTGTCTAGGCTTTTAGTTGTTACCTCAGCTGTCATTATGGTAGCGTACTGGAGTACTATGGAGTCTTGTCAGTCCCGACGGTGGTGATCAGCTGCTAACTAATGCGTTTTTTCTCGTTCAGAGTGATGACTTCCATTAAAGCTGTAGAACAAGATCCAGTTGTTGCAGCTACTGTCTCCGCGACCAAGCAGAAAGATTCAACGCATAAACTGCGTCTTGCCTCAGACGTCGTGGTTTTGTGCATCTACGGTTTGTGGACAGAAAGCAGGTAGGCACCCAATCCCTGCCCTGGCTGCAGACCGGCAGCAAACTGTTACTATGGTTACCGAGGTTAGGGGTGGTTTTACGTATCTACCGTCTCCAGATTCATGGAGCATCAGACATCCGCTTTTCGTCTGGAGGCCACTGACTTTCGGTACTGCAAGCCGTATATCTCAGAGCCCAGCCGGGCTGTCAGTCTGAGACCCATTAAGTAAAATGCTCTTAGGCAGCGTGTTTTGATGTAGAGATTGTTTTTGACGAAGCACGTATCCCGAAACAAACCCCTACGTCCATAATTTTGTTCACCGCTGGTCCTCGGACCATAGTCCCCCTGTATAACCAAAACCTCGAATACACTATTAGCCGGACTCGGGCTCCAAGATCCAGCCTGGTGTAAAGATAATTCAAGGATGCGATGGAACATGGCTCAACGCATCTCCGGCTAGGGCTAGAGCGGTGGTAGTTGAAGGATTCTCACTGGAAGGCTAGTATGCGTGCCATTGCTTCCTGCTTTACCCCCTATGGTCACCCTACGGCTGCCTTCTACGAAGTTCTCAGGGCTGACAACCGACTGAACGGGGCTAAAGTCAGCCTGAAACAGTGACCGTCTCAGTTCCCACAGCCTTCCTATGTTTATTACAGTTTGCCGGAATCGATGTAGGCATTATCCTCCTACGTCCGGCTGACATTCACTGTTGAAGGACGCCCGTGTATATATTACACAATGCAGCACCCTCAGGACCGCAGCAGTGTGAATCATTACAAGAAGTTGCAGCTCAAAAAAAAAAAAAGAAGAATATTGGAACAACATAATTTGAAATGCGCATTTGTTATCGTTGAGCAGGATAAATTGTGAACAGTCGGAACGCCTGAAAGATTTTCCTTTTCACCCAACGGCATTCAGTAACGCATAACACTTGCGCATATAACAAATATTCTAACTGGGACTATGAGAAACCCAAGTAATTTCGGTCGAAATCAGCCGTGTCCCACCCCAACTCACCTCCCCCCGGCCGGTCGTAGGAGTAGGCACAAACCCTCGCCCCCCCTTTCGCTAAATTTCAGGATTGCCGCCAATTCCGGTGTCACAGACCTAAGATCATCACTAATCATGGCCATAAGCTTAACCCTAACCCCAAGTTCCCTGGAATGTAGTGCAAACCAACCTGGATTGCGGGACTGTTTTTATTCCTCTGTCCTGGCTGGTGGAGCCATAAAACGATTCCTACGGTAACTTCTTTAAACCCGGATATATGGCTCTGACCTTCAGAGTGCGAAAAGAAAGGACGGAATTTGAGGAAAAATAGACTCTATGGGGCAGTTAAAACTATGAGGATTGCAGACACTCACCCGAAAGGGGCTGAAATCAAGGACTTTTAAGATTATCGATTTGTGCCATGGGGTGAACACGTGTCCGTGGATAGGTCGCAGCGAACTATTCGCACGATACATCGGCAGTGACTTGCTTTAGGCTGTGGATTATGTACGGATTATGGTGCATTGAAGTTTTATTATGCCCTGATCAGGACATGTGTTGCACGTAAGAGCTGGCGGGGAACCGCCCCTGCACATCTCAAGCTATCTTGACTTAATCATGGCTCTAGAACATGCTGAAAGCAGAATGGCAGGGGAGTGAGAGGTTACCGTTCCCACTATGATCAACACCGAAGCACTTTTGAACTGCCATGACTTCATAAAAATCGTGGATGGATTAAATACTTTTGGCCTTCAGCCCAAGTCTAAGAACGAAATAATTTCGGTAGTCGTCTTTTGAAAAAAATATTTTTGGATGCGAGGCATCTAATGGCCCTACATCTGGCGCCTGTTGCAGGGCTGCATCGCCTCTTGCGAGTACTTCCACGTGCGCACCAGTGACAGTCTGGTTCTCGGTCCATCATGACTTTCCAAACCGGCTAATCATCTTCAAGCCCGACTCGGAGAGGCCTCGCTGAAGGCACCGCGACGACTTCCCCACTCGCTCACACTCAGGATACAGCCGTTCTCGTGGCTCCGGACGTGCACTCGTCCAGCTACCAACTTCTTCCGACTAGGGTCTCCTTATGAATGAACTTGTCGTGACAGACCAATTGTGTGGACTACAACACCTGTTAATGAAAGGAGTAGCCATTAGGAAACCACTGCACTCGTATGTGGGCTCTCTTTTAATTTGGGCACAGTGTGTGTGTGTGTGCGGAGCAGGGTGTAACCGAAACCGCACAAACTTTCTTCTCCATAATCCAACGTGCACTCAAGTCACCACCGCAATCCTCCTAACCCCCTACCCCCATCTCCCACGTTACTGTGGTTCTCGTTGATTACGATGGACTCACCGTAGCGTATCGTGTAGGAATTTGCAGTTTAACTACCAGAACAAAGGTGCGCTCTTTCGAAAAACATTAGCCAAGCAAAAAACTCGTTCCGAAATTGGTGCAACACTTTAGTGGGTAGTTTTTGTAATGTTTTGTACAAAATCAAACTCTGACTGACTTTAAATAGGAAGAAGCTTTGAGCATGGTGTTCCCCGGAGGTTGGCCTGTTCAAGGTACGATTGAAGACAAAGGTTTCCAAATCACAGGATATGGAAGACAGTCAGATGGACAAACTTAGCTGGGGTGCAAGCGTGCACATGCAGCCCTGCAAGGCCTACAAAAACGTCATATACGCTGAAACTTGTAACTCCGCATTCGTTCACTGATCGGATACTGGAACCCGTTGTACCTTGGGGCTCGATCTATGAGCTAGTGATTTAAGCCCCGCTGCTTTTTAACATCCATTTCATTTACAAAAAAAATAATGAATTTGTGTAAATTAAAGAAGAAGCTTTGAAACTGACTCGAGTTCATCGAAATATTTTGAACCTGGATACCCGGCATTCAGAGAAAAAATATCTTATTTAGGGTTGGGAGGCTTATGGTGATTGCTTTTTACTGTTCCATGTGGCTGTCATCTTTTCGGATGAGGGCTTAAACTGGTTGGTACAAAAGGAATCAGTGAGCTTTAAAAAGGTTGTTGGGCATAGAGCTGAAAGTTAAAAAACTTAATCCCTTACTACAATTACACTAAGGTTTTCAGCGCCAGTGAGGGGTCTAGTTGACTTCGCGGTGTCGAACTTGCCGAAGTTCTGTACTCATGTGACGCTATTTTCGACGTCGGACTGGGGCATGGGCAGATTTCTTTTTGCGGACAGGGGTGGAGGTATAGGATGTTTTTGAGGGGCAGGTATGAGTGAAGCACCTTGAGGAACTGGGGGCAAATGATTTTCGGGTTGTCTGTGACGCCGAGAAGCAAGGGAGAACACAGTCACCTTATCCGGCGTCTGGCTCTTTACGGCATTCGAATGCGCACGACCAGAGATACAAGTGGAACATACAGTAGATTTTCTAACTCATGAAATGTCTATATCGGAATTTGAGGTAGTAGCAGGGCAGGCATTTTAAGGTGTAAGTTCGCTTTGTTGTATTAAATTGATGAACAAAAACTGTTTAATAATAAAGATATCACTTCAGATCAGTTTATTCGTGGGAAAAACGGGGCTAAATGGGGCAAAATCCGACGTTTCTTGCTATCCAGGAATTTTAATACGTTATACCAAGCTACATGTCAAAACATTTTGCTTTTATGCGCATTACTATGAATGAACATTACCTGTGAACATGTAAGCTTATGAAATACTATATTCCTGGGAAGATGGATATGCCGATCCGTCAGCCAATGCGCCCACTCCCGCATCAGGCAACTGACCGGCTCGGACAGTGGTCTGATTGTGGGGGTGGGGGAGAGAGTGAGGTCGAGAGCTCAGCGTATTTTCCTCACTATAAACAATCTGACGCGCTTGAAACTATCACGGTGCGCTAAAAGCCGTGGCTTGGAAGGTTGCCAACTGACGGGATAACTCGGACCGCGTGGTCAGCCCAAGGTGTGTTTTGTGTGGAGTGGCTAACTTGCGGACTGAGAGTCAGGTTGCAATGGCTCATTCTTAATGTGGCCTTTATGGCACTCCCCACTCCGTGGGATCCGAGACAGGTGTGGTGGCACGCCCAGGGGCGGTTTCGGCCGCGCCAGCCACCTGCACCCTCTCCCATCTCCGGTCTTCTTGACTCTGTCTTGACACCGGACTCAGGTCGGGGAGGAGGAGAGAGTGCGGTAGCTGCACAGCTAGGCTACTATCACTTAAAACTAATTCACGCGCAAGTCACCGTCCCTGCACCACCTGGTATGGAGCATACGGTGGACCTCATCGAAATCGACGGTCGAACTGCCATATTCCTGTGACGTCCCTATCGGCGCAATGAAGCAAAAATCTGCTTGCCTTGGTCAAACGCATCTAAGACAATGTGCAAACGGAAGAAAAACAACCAATTCTTTTGAAACGGTGTTGGAATATACACTTTCATGTTAGGCTGCTTGATGATGGCCATACTTTACGTTGCGCTTAATCTATAGAAATATGTATGTTCAAAACTCTGAAAAAGACTATTTTCAAAAATAGTTTGGTTTTTTCTGCTTTATTCACTCGTTTATTTGCATGGACAGGCTTCCTATACATTTACAACTTCAGTTTATTCAACTAGGTCAATTTTTCACATTTTCGTAAAACGTACCTATTTTAAAAAAATTAGCATTTCTAGACAAAGAAACAATAATTTTTAAACCACAAAAATCCATATATTTCCTAACGATCGGTTCTTTATTGATGTAAAATTTTGGCGAACGCAGTGTGCGCTGATTTCGCGAAACGGGCCGTAACTCATGAAATCCAGCAGATTTCATGAGTTAGGACACCTACTGTAAGAACCCACTACAGGCCAACTGTTTCGTGTCTGGATGTTTGCGCGATTCATAAACGGCCCGATCTTTATCGGGTCGACTTAAACGCACAATAGCAACATGAAAACAAGCACAATACTTTCTTGGTACTCAAATTGGCTATGAGTGCCTTTGGTCGGGGTGACGAATTATCGTAGGTGGCTGCCCACGTCTTCCATACGGGTCACGAGTTCAACTTCGCTATCGCCAGGATTCGTGTAGAAAGCAAGGCAAGCCGAGAATCGATTGAAGCCTGGGCACACGATGCGCATTCAATCAATCGATATGTTGATTTGGTGCCACCACACAGAGCCTCTCGCCGTCACTTTTAAGCATACGGCGCTGGTCATTGGTCGGCTAATTCGCTCTGTCGCTGTTGTCAGCTCTCACGTTGTTTTGTAGGTCAAAGAAATAAACAAATGTCTAGAATGCTTGAGCAGCCGCCTGCCGTGACACAGTTACCTTTTTTCTCGGTAAGAGCTCAACTTATGCCCCCGCGAACGCCTTCAAGACATGGGGGGATAAGGACCCCTGATAATATTGATGCTACTGCGCAAAAGTCCAGGAAGAGTAAACGGTACCGAATCGTAACCCTAACCATAAACCTCATCGGCAGCGATGGAAGATGTCAATTAGTCGTTCTTATCTTTATAACAGGCCTGCTTATTTGATTTATGTACTTATATTATATAATGGTTGCGTTTCTGGCTAAGCTTAAGGTGATTAAAGGTAAGGATGCGGTTAGGGGTGGGGATTAAGGTTCCGTTTGCGTGCCACCTACCTTGTTACCCAATCCAACCTTCTTTAACCAATAACCTTGGATTTACTTCCACCCGTTTACATGCCCTTAATTCGCATGCTTTATGTTGCGCATCTGCTCCAACAGCTTGTTGGTGTAAAAAAACTTACATAGGTTAGCAATTCAAATATATAGACGAACATTTCCGGCAGAGCCAAGGGAAACTACAATGGCCATTTATGGCTCATTAGCTGTCATCGGTCAGGCAGACGGTGCTGATGACGGCTAATGAGCCAGAAATGGCCATTCCAGTCTCCCTTGGCTTGATACTAGCCGCTGTTCGGCTACTGGCGGGGCTCGAGAGTGAGCCCTAAGGCAGGACCGGACGCGTGATGACCGGTGAGCGTCCATCAACGAATGCGAATATTATTGACGCCTACCGCAAACTCCGGTAATTGGCGCGCTCATCTGTCATGCTGATAAAACTAATATCATCCTTCTCGTTTAATAGGGAGTCCATGTACTCTATTGTCTCAATGAACTTATAGCCTTAACCGAAATCCTAACCATTATCTCCCTGGCTTCCATTTCCGTGTCACCGAACTTGGCTATCTCACTCTCTTCACATATCCCTTCACCCATTTCATTGTACGTGCGCTGTAAACTGAAATGAAATGAAATAAGTTTGTAATTTCGAAAAAAACTGCTGTCAAATTAAAGGTGCCTCTTGGTGGAGACAGTTATCCAAAAGAGAGAGAGAGAGAGAGAGAGAGAGAGAGAGAGAGAGAGAGAGAGAGAGAGAGAGAGAGAGAGAGAGAGAGAGAGAGAGAGAGAGAGAGAGAGAGAGAGAGAGAGAGAGAGAGAGAGAGAGAGAGAGAGAGAGAGAGAGAGAGAGAAAAGGCTACTAAAAGCCCTTTGAAAGTGTAGAGGATGGAAAAGTTAGCTGATCGGAAGGGTTTCCAAAATAACGCCAGAGAAAATCAAACGGAAGTGAATTGTCGCCCTTGACCCTGCAAAAACCACATTCTCTTCCTTGGGACTGTCCTGGTGCACCAGTATTGGTCAGTTCTCAGTTTTTTAGCCCAAAGGTTTTGAGTTGCAACTACCAGGACTTCCGTAACCGCCAACCAGAGCTGAAAGGCAGTCTGAGATGGGCGGTCTTGTGAGCCAGGGCGCTAGTGTCCGTGGGGAATCTAGGTGTCGTTGCCATGGCCACCCGGAGGACCGACGCGCCGACACCACTGCGCTGACGGCAACCGGCCGTGGGTCATACGCCGGAAATCCATTGGTTTGAGGGTATTGCTGTGGCGGTGGAAATACCACAAGGTTGATTGGCTGTTGAGACGTGGGCGAATGAGCGCAACAACGGCAAGTTCTGAACTCTGGATTTGCGTCCTGATTGGACAGAGATGAATGAACCGTCCTGTATGGACTATCCAACTGTGGCCATTGGGCGGTCTGCATTTCACACAAGGCCTCTTTATCCATCGTCTCGCGACGCTCCAGAAGATCAAGGATCTGGATAAGTTGGTCTGTGCCGTTTGTCTGACAGGGCTGAAGCCTTCTCTTCTGCTATTCGGTACGCGTCAACTTCCGCGTCATTTCGTCGTCCGGACCTTTTCCTACACCTTTTCTTTCGCCGCTTCATCTTCACAGGTTTATCCAACCACCAGACTTTAAAGTACTCTGAAGATCGTTTTCGGGGCATCACTTCTGGAAGTTTAGGTTGAAAGTCACAGTGTTTGCCCCCAGTTGGAGTTGAAAATGACTTCTTGCTGCCAAGACCTGACCTGGCCTTGTATCTGGCATCGAGACTGGCATTTACTACGGCCAGGGCGTCAGAAAGAAGGCCATTTGGTGGAAAAGACGTACAGACCATGTCTCCTACGCGCCCCAAAATGTCCATTAGTCGAGCATCCGCAAGCTGATCTGGGTTGGTGTCCAGTTCCGTTCGACTGGATATCAAAGACGACCGATGCACCGCAGGCGGCGTGCCCATTGTCTGGCACGGAAATTCTGACTGTAGTAAACTGTGCGGCCTCACGTCAGATTGACGTGGGGACTCGTGACAACAAAAACTTTCCTGATTGGGAGCTTTGGGGGTGTCCAGTTGAACAAAGGCTTCGCGGTTCGTCCTGAGTTCCGACTCAGACTCCTGACGACTGTCTACAGATTGCCTCCTAAAGACACTTGAGGAACATGCGGGCTCTTCATGGCTATCTCTAGTTTTATCCGTGTGATTGTATAACTGATGTTGGACTATGGAGCATCGTGCTGCCAGCCTCATCTTGAAAACGGCCCTGATCCCGTTCCTCAGTGTCTATATCGTCTTGAGTTCCGCAACCGATTGCAGTAGACGTTTCTGGAACACTGCGCTTTATTAGATTCTTATCAGCCTGGTTATATGGCGTACTGCCACGCCGGTAGACGTCACAATCAATCCAAAATGTAGAATTGAGGCAGTCAGATCTGGTTGCTAACGTGGGTTCCTCACTATCACCGTCGGTAGTAGAATAAAATCTACGGACCCCATGCCGATTTCTGCAATCCTCATCCTCCTCAACCGGAGTTGCTGAACTGTGGAAATTCTGGACCAAGATCGGGTTGAGTGTCGATGATGGGCACCTTCTTTGACAGGGATCCAACCCCCTTCTGCAGATTGCATCTTGGAACCTAGGCTTTGCATAGTTGCATCCGGACTTGGACACTGCTGGTTCAAAACACTTCGCGTACTCTGACCTGCGGCAACGGCAACCATTCAAGCAGAGTTCCGCTTCACTTGTCTTAAAACCATGCCAACTGTAGTTTGGTGGTTCGGTAGCCACCTTGGTCATACCGTATGAGTCTCCGTGGAAAGTTCTCCGGTCTGTCGGGGAAGATGCTCCAAGTGGTGATGCTGTGGTTCCTTCGTTGAAATGCGTACATCTGGGGAATTTCGATGCGCGGTGTCGACATGACATGGGGAATTCATCGCAGGATTTATACCCACCCCTGAGGATGATAAGTTATTTCAGGCACGTTAACGGCGCCCACACATTTTCGAGTCCTGCAGGGTGTGAGATAGCAATTTGAGGTTTTTGTACGGCCACAGACAGTGTACATGGCTCCACTGAGCTGTCTTTCGGAACATTCTCCGCATGCCGGGCAGTTCCGAGATCTGCATAGTGGCCGACAGTCATCTAGAGATCTGCCAGGTCGACTGTAACGATCAGTGTAAATGGCTTCACTGAACGGTCTTTCGGAACATTCTCCATAAGCGGGCGGCTGACAGATCGGATGCCAATCATCCCTACCTTCTGTACAGCGACACCTGTAAGTTTGACATCCACTACTGAGATGGGGCTCACGGTCCATACATCGTTCAGGACAAGTCGCAGTTTCTCGTCCGGCCATTGCTAGAAGTTTGTAATAATCCTGCAGGATCTCCTGAAACACAGCGTTTCCACAGTGGGCTTTACAAAGGACACTGCTATCAGAGCCCAGAGTTGGTGAAGGGTTGGTAGAATTCCTGCCACTTGTAGATTCCCCTAAAAAGGGTATTGGCCTACAGTCGATGACACGCAGAATCGGACCACTCGGAGCAGTCTCCGTGATGAATGATTTATTTTCCAACGGTGGCTTCGAATCATCAGTGTTTTGCTTTTCAGTTGGAGCGTCAGGAAACCCCCGAGAAGACTCACTTCCGATCTTTATCTCCGGGACAAGTGAGGGTTCTTTACCGACTTGTGACTCCTTGCTAGACCCTTTCTCGGCCAATGATGTGAGCATGCTACTTCCTTCGACTGTCCCCCAGGCTTTCGTTTTTTTCATTCGAGGACTGCCTTAATTCTAGTGATCTTGGCGTGCCTGACGAGCTTCCCTCTAATTTCCGCTCAGAAGCTTGAGTTAAATCAGTTTCCTCAACGTTTTTTGAGTATATTTTTTCAACTATTCCTGGTGACGGTGGCGCATACCTCTACCGTCTTTTTGCCGGTTCTTGTCGTTCATGGTTTTGGGACTGGCGTTTTTAGTTGATGAAGCATCCGAGTTCTCTGACCGCCGTCCTTTCGGGCCCATT
This sequence comes from Schistocephalus solidus, assembly GCA_017591395.1. NCBI lineage: Eukaryota > Metazoa > Platyhelminthes > Cestoda > Diphyllobothriidea > Diphyllobothriidae > Schistocephalus > Schistocephalus solidus. The sequence continues at coordinate 71,710 of WEDG01002636.1, read as the reverse complement.
GCGGACGGCTCCCCATTCGAGGACCTCTTTACTTCTAGAGATCCCCGCGTGGCTGACGAGTCAGCCCCTAAGTCCCGCTCAGAACCAGCTTCATCAACGCTGTGTGAGCGTATTCTTTCAACCATTCCTGGTGAGGGGTGGCGCATAACTTCACCGTCTTTTTGCTGGTTCTTGTCGCTCACGATTTTGGGACCGACGACCTCAGGTGTTGACGCATCTGAGCTATCTGATCTCCTGCTTTTCGGGCCTACGGCGGACGGTTCCAGCTGGGACCATCGACTCACCGGACTCGAAGCCTCAGCGTCTTCATTTGAATCAAGGCCGGTGTCTTCTGTTGGCCAAGCTCTTCGACCATAGCGATTGTCAACGGCAGGTGTGATTTCACTGCGGGCACTAGGGGGTGTATTACGTCGGTGTGCTTTTGTTGATGTTGTGGTGGGTGGAAGCCGAACTACAGTGGGGTCCCGCTCTGGGAGGAGAGTTAGAGCACGTGGGAAACTGGGGGCGTAGTAACCTTGCGTGGATGGAAGGTCAGACTCTAAATTCAGGTGTGCAAGTTCTCTCAGAAACTCTTCTTCCGTGTAATCCTGTTGCTCGCATCTGTCCAACAGGTCCAGTACGCTGGCCAATTGCTCTCGAGCAGAAGCAACCCTCTTGGGAATTTGAGCATAATTTATCTGACATCTTGCCTCGACATCTTCGGTTTGGTTCCCCTCCTCGCTCATTTGCGATAAGGTTAGGCAAGTCTCCTTCTCTAAATCCTTTGACGCGAACTCCTTCACTGGAAGTCCCGAAGTCATTTCTGCGCAGGGCACCGCTGCATAATTCCCTTCAGTAGGAGGATTAGGCTTCTCACAGAGCACAGTATTTACGTCTGCATGAATTTCCCCTAAAAATTGCGTCCTTACTGGGTGTTCCAAAGGAAATTTTCCCGCAAGGTGCTCTTCTCTGGATGTATATTTATTTCAGCGGCTGCGTCCTCAGAGCGCAGCGGGAAACTGTCTTCATCCATTGCGTTGATAACATGTGTGGAGGTCTTCAGGACTGCTCCGCCGGAGACTGGTTGCCTATTTTCCTTGGTGTCCTGTTGGGTTCCTGTGGGTATTTTAACTTCCAGGGCACTCTGACTATGCTTCGCTTTCAATGATGGCGATTGTGGTGCGGAAGTTGTACTTTTCTCGCGCTGCAGACACTTCAACGGAGCCCTCACTGGTAAACAACCTTTAACAGAGCTAGAGGAATCCTCCGCTCTGACTGGCCTATCGTCTGTAACAGGAATATCATTAGGCGGAAGAAGTACTTTCCTTGGGTACATCGTCATAAAACGAGAGGGTTTGACCGCTAGATGCCGGTAAAGGCTTTAACGCTTCGGTTGCAGGTTGCATTCGTTTTTCACCGACTTTTGGTGCATTATTCTTGGACAATACAGTCGATTTCGGTTCAGTATGCCTTGGAGAGACTACTGAACTTCCAATACACTTCAAGTCTTTGGGGCTCTTAGATCCCCGTTCGACCACTCCCTCGATTCATTTTAGGCCTTTTTCGCGGATGGGATAACGGTATACATGCCTTGCCAGGTAATGAGGCCATAGTCTTCACGGCTTCGCTGCAACCTTTCTGGACAGGTGGACATTCGAAATGAATCTCCTCCTCTGGAGCCTCGGATTCAAAATGTCGTTTTCCGATCTCCGAATCGGCAGGGATGTCCACTCGAGTTATCTTACTCCGTTTTCCCGGCCGTGGGTAGGGCTGTATGGAAATCGACGGAATCGTACCCTTCGTCTGGAGGCCTGGCTGTCGTGAGCGATTCGGTATCGCCCGGGTGACACAATCACCAAATTCCTGGTTATTGTCACGAGTTATATCCTTGAAGTCCCTTCTAATACCTCCGATGAGTCCAGCCACTTCTGCCAAAAGCCGATTTACCTCAAGCTTTTCCCGACTGAGATTCTGCTCCGGTGGCCGAGGGAATGAAGCCGACTTTTTAACAGCAGTCCTTAAACTTCGTACAACAGTTCTCATGTTGCCTTGTAGAGCAGTAAGTAGACGGAGTATTGCCGCGTCGGCTGGCACGTTGTATCCTCCGGATCTCTGGTCACCCTGGTGCAGGGGGTACTGGTCGACCATGTGATGCATCGTCCGACCCAGGTCACGTAGACGCTCGTTTAGGTCCCTCGTCGCAGAGAGTAGAGCATTATCAAGGGGACTCGAGGGCATGCATGCCATTTGAGCAATGGATGGTGGTGGATGTGGCTGTGAGTAATACGCTCCATACTGATGCCCACAATAAGGCATGTTCAGAATGGTTCTTGTCAAGTCTCGCATCTCCAGTGCGAGTTCCTCCACGCACCGAACGACTCTTTTGTCGGAATTACTGGGCTGTAGGTTGCGCGGTCCCAAGGTGTTGTGGCAAGCTACGCTGTAGCATTGATTCAGGCACGGAGATCCTGTAATTATGGGTTCGCTGACGCACTTACTTACCGCTGAACTGCTGCTACTGTTGTCAACCCTAAGTCGAACTTCCATTACCTGTGGTGGCGGTGGTGGTGGTGAGCAGACGTCATTACTTGGTTCCCTATCCCTCTCGGTCTGGCAGTGAACGCTGAATGAAGTCACCCTCCGAGGGGGTGTGCTACGTCGGGGAGCGTTTGCTGCACCAAAACGTGGGACTTGAAGGCGTTTCACTTCCATGCCTGACGAAGCTTTTATGGCAGACAGTCGTTTTTTGCAAACTGAACTTTGAGCATTTTGTACGGTGGAATGAACAAAGTTATGCCCTTGGTCCTTTTTCCGCTTTGAATACGGCACAATCACCGTCTTGTTGGGTGTCGTTTGTAATTCTGGGCAAGGTTTCTGCGCCAACAAACTCAATTTTCCGGAGAGGCATCGCACAGTGGTCACAAGTTCCTCAAGGCTTTGCAATACCTTCAAATTATTACTAGGGTTTACCATATTAAAGACTTGCGCTTTTATTTGCGCTGTTCATACGCACTTCTTCCGTCGCCCATACATTATTTTGTTATGTTCATTCCGGTAGGCTGTTTGTATTAATTATGAGTACGAAATCACATGTTTTTAAAGTGCTTTCGTTCCCTTCAGTCCCAGCAGATCACATGTTCTCCGATAATTGTTTCTCCCTTTGAAAGCTTTCGACATATCCAGACTTTGCAATTAGTTGCAAAGTATAGCAGTTAATATTTTTTTCGGTCGAAAGTAGCAGTGGTAATCCTCTGTCGAGGAAAACAAAGAAATCGCGCCTCGAACACGTGTGATGGGCTTGCAATTATCGATTTTTGAGCTCGCACCCGGACACGCTGTCATTCGTGAATTATATAGGTAGAAAATCACGTGCCTGGCCCACATTGTTGTTTTCCCACCAATGGGGTCATAGGGGGTTCGGGGTAAGAACCACCTGAAACAGCTTATTTGAGGTACTGTCGGAGCCGATCTTCGGAGTTCATGCGGAGCCCAGCAGTCTTGTCAGAAGGTAGGTGATCACTAATCTACAAACGGCTAAAACGTTACGGCACTCACAGGGTCGAGGATTGAAAGGTCGTCAACTGAAGGCTGACGACCAGATTTTGGGAAGCTTTCAAGGCCCGATGGGCCCGAATTTGTCAATTTGATGGAGTGAGTGTCTAACGACCACACCGTTCGCACCCGAAACAGTTGCATACTGGTACAAGCACTGAAGTTAAAAACTACGAATAACTTACCAAGTTGAAGGATATTTTTCCCCTCGGCTGCAGCTCATGAAGGCAGTGCATCGAAGCGGGATTGCGTGCATTTTAAATCCCTAAGGGTCTCCAACATACCCTGTGCATGTAGGATGCGCACCTGTGTTCTGGTGCTTTAGACAGCTCCCCGCTCCCTACAACCAGGAGTAGATATTTGTGGGTTCTAAGAAGCCATGCACAATCGTTTGTTTCTGTGTGAGGAATTTGAATGAGGAATTCTTGCAATCCGTTGAAGAGAGTTAGCTTCTTGTCACTTCCGTCTTCTGATCTAGGCCAACTGTCAAAATTTTCGCTAGCTCCACTTTACCTAATTTACGCAAGCGCACTGAAGAAGTTGCTCATTTAAGAGTTTGGGAGTCATCGTTTAAAGGTTAGTAGGCGCACTATGCCATCAATACTGGAGACAGTGGACGTGGAGGCTATAGACGTTAGACTACTTTCAATGAATGTATGCTTCGGGTGAAGTGTCCCAGCGAGGTGCCTGTTTAGGTGACCTAGTTCAGGCCCTTCCAGTTGTATGTCACCGTAATTGTCATCAATGGAATCTTGCCTCACACTCGTTTTAAAACTTACTGTTTGAAGATAGCTAGCCATTTTGAAACATTTAACTGCAACTGTTCCGGTTCGTATGGTGACAGCCGTCTCTGTTTATCACTCGAAAATGTTTGCTTAAAAGCCATCGTTATTTTAAATAGTACTGGTAGCAAGTTTACTCAACTACCGTTAGGAACCTGTTAGCGCATAGAAACGAACCTACACATATAAACGTGGGGCGGTTATAGAATAATTTGTCAACAGTTAAAATAATAGTAGCGATTTGAAAATAAGACGTTCCTCTACTTAGGAGTGACGTACGTTCCAAACCACGGTTCGTGACTCGAGATTTTCACAATAAAATTTACCATAAGTAAACACTATATTAACTCAGTATACATGTTTTCTTATCCTAAAACTTCCTAGTAGCATAGGAATGCACACATTGTCTTCGTTCATATGTCTGAAATTTCGTAAGAAGTGAAGTGTCTGTAAATCGATTTCGAGTTCTTTTCTCTTATACATGCTCTACACGAACCACTAAGTTGACACTAACGAAGCCGTTCATTTAACCGGGAACTGGCAAACTACTCTATGACGACGACGACAACAACCACCACTACCAGCCATACGAACTCGATCCCAACCTGTCCCCATTTCGAGTTCACCTTCATATTAAGCATCAACCTGGTCAGTCATTTGTGCCAGGAACCCCGACATACATTCGCTGCACCCACCTCCGCTGCTCACATTGTCCATGGAAATTGGGCGTACGTACATTCACCCAGCGCGTGGGCCTACCCGGCCACCTTCGTGTCCACGACAGCGGACTTCACCACAATGCTGACACTCCAAACCCGCCTTGAAAATCCGATAAATATCCTCCCTCCGGCATTACCGACTCCTTATCCACCAACACAGTGGACACAAGCAGCATCGCCACCACTATCCTACCCAAACTGCCGCCGCACGGGAACATCACGCATCGGCCTGGTCCGTCACTTGCGAATCCGAAACTACAGAGACTGGCAGACAAATTCGGCATCACACTGGGATGGAGGGGGTCTTGACCCCGTCCGTCGGATGTCATGTCAGTATGGTTAGATTTTGTATCACCATTCTGCTACCTTATAAATTGACCATGTTTTCTGTTTCATTTGTTTGGGGTTCGATAGGCAAAGTCTTTGAAGTCCGTCTTTATTCATGCCGGTGTATTATAAGCAGCTATAAACCCATTGTGAAAACAATTATCATTGTCGAATAGTAGAGGATTTTGGCAGGTTTGAATAATTCACTTGACCCGATTGTGAAAAGCTCGGTGGGATACGAACCAACGCCAGTAAGGAGAAAGCTTTAGTACAGCCAATGCTCTAGCCAACTGAGCTACGAGGCCATACCAGGAGCCATGAGTTTTAATCACACTTGGGTCAAGTTACCCGCCCAACCTAAATACAAAGTATAGAATCCACCAATTCTGATACAGTAAGCTGACTTCCCAAACAGGATTTTCCTAAGCAAGTAATCTAGAATCCACTAGATGACTCTCGGGCACAGTTAATTAGTAGAGGATTTTCGGAAGATTTGAATAATTCACTTGACCCAATTGTGAAAAACTCGGTGCAATAAAATTAACAACATTTAAGTAGTATTGTTTTTCCAAAAAAACGTATGTCTGCATTTGACTTGGTATTTGTGTCCGGGTTCAGCGTTGTAGGAAAAGGGAGGGCACATAATAATCTTAGCGTTTCTTGAAGAGCTGCAAGGATATCGTCACCAAAACTGACTGCCGAAGACAATTCCGCCGTTCTGCTGTCCACTGCGTGAAACATTCCGGAGTAAATGTTCAGTCTGATTATCTTCGTGCGTTGCTTCCTTGCTTCCACGACGTCAAAATGTGCTACTGAAACATTTCCTCAAAGCGCAGGCCCGTTTCACTTCTTTGCTACCTGTAACCCAACGAGCATAGATAAGCGTACTACAGTATTTCCAGATAAGATCGGTATTTTAGACCTTTAAACTAGCTTTGTTGTCCCTTGACGACTATGGTTACCACGCATGTATGTCATATTCTAGGCCAGGTCGAACGAAGTCGCGGTAGACTTTACCAAAGTGGTCTTTGTTAATAGCTACAAACGTTCTAGTGATAGCGTACAGTACTCCCATGGCGAATTGCGCAGCTCTAGCACATTGCAATGATGATTCCAAACTGCTTTGTATCCAAGCACCGAGATCCTTCTGCGAAGCTTCTGTGGACAGTCGAATGCCCTTCAGGTAAAATGTCCTCACGATGTCATATGTGGGGTGATGGTTAGTTAAAACGCAGATGGAGAAAGGCACACTGTAAATCCAGATGGACCACGTTTGCAGTCGGTACAGATTATTATTTTGAAAAGCTTTCGGTTTGTTTTCGTAAGTGCATGGCGTAGGACACTCGCAAGCATACAAGAAAGGTAGTAAAACTTCTAGTGGTATCATTCCCGAGGCTGAAAACCAGCAAAATCAAGTAGCAGCCATCCAAAGCATGCATTTCAAGGGGAGGTGTGATGGTTATATTTCAGTCGTGCTCTGAAATGACTTTATCTAGCTTACTTGTCATTAATACACCTGGCAATCCAAACCTCCAAAGGGGAAGGCCGAATTCTGAAACCAGGAGTTCAGTTGGTACTTGAGCGCAATACTCGGCCAAATCAACCACCGATCCATGCTGTTTTCCTAAGTAACCATGGGTTGACAATCAGATTTGTTGATGGACGCTTCATCGATCGGAAAAAGGACTTACTCGTCCCGTTCTGTCTTGGGCTCTCTCTTGAGCCCCGCCAGCTGCTCACTGGTTAGAGCACTTAACTTCTAACAGGTCGCGAATCCGAGCCTCGGGTGGGCATCACCTTGCGTTGGTTACGGTTGACTGATGATGGTTAATAGGTCAGAAATTGACCTTCCAGGCTCTGATGCCCCTATCGGAAATGGTCAACAACCAAAAGATTTCGAAATCAAAGGTCATGAACATTCACATTTATTAAGACAACCTTTACTGTGGCCGGCAGAATACAAGCGGCCCAGAAGACAGTAGCAATAAGAGTTCCACCCAGCCGAGAGCCACAACGCTAGGCGCATGCTTGTGCGTCCGTGCTTTGCATAGCCGCGACCAATCATCAAAGAGGAAAATATCGATCGGCGCCATGTTGTCGGCAGGCCAAAGGTGGAGCAGGCAGTGAGCTGGCAGCGGTCACTGTCACCACGCCGGGTAGACCGCCACAGTCTCAGACTGCGATATCTCATTCTTGATGTGGCTTCTATGGCACCCCCAATCTATGAGATCTGAGATCTGAGATCTGCTTAGGGGGCGGTTCCCGCCGTGTCAGCCACCTTGGCACTCTCCAGTCTCTGGTCATGATACCGTGTTCAGGTGGGGGGAGGGAGGGCGGAGGAGGAGATAGTCTGCTAGATGCTTTGCAAGTCTCCTACCACTGTAATTTACTTCATGCTCAAGTCATTGTCCCTGGCCCACGTTGCTTTCGGGGATGTGGTAAACCTCGTTGGATATGACGGTCTGTAAATTGTAATTGGGCATATTTTCATGAGGTTTCTTGGTACGTGTGGGTCCCGAACAGCCGCTCGAATTGTTTGTTCGAGGTTATCTCCTTTATCGCTTTGACTCATGAGCCTACCCACAAGGCAACAGGGGTAAGCGAACTTAGTTAATGACTGTTCACGGTCACCATGTCACAGTGCCGTTATCGGGCTTTGCGGCTATCGGCGTGCCAGACCTCAGCCCGTCGCACCCTGAGAGCACTATCGCTGCTGGTCTGCGACTGCATATTCGTCGGACCCGAGCGTCTCCTTATTTCGTAGCTTTCCTTCACTGACGACCGTTTCACAAATCCGAGTCGTCGTTTCACTATCCGCCACCTGTGGACACGCTGGGTAGCCAGCAGTTAGGCTAATGGGTAACCCATTTTCCCATGTTCTTCTCTATGGGTGTGAATTTTGGGTTATACGTGTGGAAGATGAGCGAAATCTGGAGATATTTGACTATCACTGCTTGAGGACCATTCTCCGAAGGAAGTTCATCGACTTCGTCTCAAAAAAGACAATCCCTACTCGCTACGAAAACATCGCAAGGATATCCCAAGCCATCCAAGCACGACGAGTGAAGTGGTTAGGGCACGTTTTTCGTCGCCCATCCCACGAGCTCCGTGTTACTATCCGTGATCCGGCCCCATTACCCAATTGGAGGCATCGAACAGGAGGCCAGCTCAAAACCCCGCTCAGCACAGTTTGTTACGACATGGAAGTGGTTCTTGGACCTTCGGTATTCGGCCTCCGCCGTTGGTGAAGAGAATGGATTGAATGGAGGCGAAAGTCCGCATTCCAGGTGTGTGTATAAGTGAAGAAGAAGGTTGTTCGTTCACCGGAATCATGGCTTTATTCGTCTGAGCTTTCGAACTCTTACTGGAGTCCATCGTCAGAGATAAAACAGCAACGTAAACGAGTAACATTTATAGGGGGGGGGCAATCAGACAGCAGTGGCGCCAGTCCGGAGGTGACTACGCAGGGCCCTTTATGCCGATGCCAGATCGATAAATCGATTGACCGAGTTGTCATCTGAGGCCCAGGCTTCAATCAATTCTCGGCTTGTCTTGAATCTGGCGTGGGCGATGATCTTCGTGGCTGCGAAGTTAAACTCGTGACCCGTTTCGTAGGTGTGGGCAGCCACTTTCGATAAACTGTCACCCTGTCACACAGCAAGCTTATGCTCGTGTATGCGCGATCTAAGCATACGTCCAGTTTATCCTGTGTAGTTACAGGAATGGGATACACTACTCCCGACTGCTCATTCGGATTTAATCTGTCCTTGATGCTCATGACCTTACTAGGCATGGTAGCTTTGAGTCGGTGTGCGATTCCGACAACAAGTCCCGCAACAATGCGCTCGGTCGCTTCTGACACGTCCTTCATATATGGCATAGCATGCCATACCGTAGGGGTTGGTTCTGGTTGAATCCTCCACGGTCGAACACGTAGGCATCGGCTTATGAACGCCTTCGGATAGCCGTTCCGCATAAACTGGTCGCGGAGGTAACGGGCCTCACGTGCTTTTTGCGCCTGGTTGCTGCAATGAGTCTGGATGCGCTTGAATAGTGTTCTCACACAGCTTTGTTTGTGAGCCACCGGATGGTTGCTGTGAAAATTGAGAATGGATTGAGCTCTCAAGGTCTGCTGCCGGGGATTTTCATGCGTGGAGAGGCACAATCCCTGGCATCATCGATCAGACATTATTGCAGTCGTAACAAGTACAAGTGAAGTACAAGATAAGACGGTCGAACTATCAGTTCCCGGCAACTAAGCACACGCGCTCTCCGACCTCCAGGCCAAACCCCAACTTGTAGGTGACGAAAAAAGGCACCAGAATGAGGGATTTATTGTTCACAGAACGCCGAGTGACTGTCTCAGGCAGCAGTGGTCACTGGTGAGACCAGGACTGCATCCAGTCAGGCCTGAGAGATGATGAGACAGTTGCGGCAGCCGCTTAAATAAGTTTGTGGAGCAGATTAAGTGATATCCAAAGGGTGTGTATTGCATTACCCGAGAGGTCTGGTGGCCAATGCTGCTTCGGCTGAGATGTGGGATGTTCAAGTGGAGCTTGGATAGCCACGACTATCTGAACGCACGTGGGCGTGCGCGCAGAAGTCGGTCAAGTCAGGTCAGCCAATCTGAAACCGCTCGCTGCGAAGTTGCATGACCTTGAGATAGTGGACCTTGAACAAGGACGCCTGACCTAGCAATGTTGGCGGTCGGCCATAGCTCCCCGCCAGACACGGAAAGAAGTGTGTGTCGATTATGATTAAAACAATGAAATGGGTGAGATAATCTAGTGTACATGCGGGTTGGAGAGCGTTTGTCGAGTGTAAAGGGATTTGTTCGTATCAGAGACCAGGCTGATGCTGCGACCTGTGCAGAGGTGTACTTGGGGCATCAGCCGGAAGTGTGCTGGCGTGTTCTCGAAAAAGTGTGCCGGTGAGTTGGTATGTTGGTAGAAGGAAACGAAATTTCGGGCACAAGGGATCCCAGTGAGGACTGAGCAAGACGAATGCGTCAGTGAACAAAATCTGGAGAAAATGGAGTGTCGAAAGATTCAAATTTCAGCGATGCATATGCATTAGCATGTTGAGTGCATGAACCCAACTCACGAATAATGGTTTCGTTGGTGACGGGTAGAAGAATGCATCGGAGATAAGAGAGATCTCTTCAAATGGCAACACATTTGGATGAATGCTCTTTACAATTCTATTCGGGTTTGACCTGGGCTTGTATGTTCAGTTCAGTTTTATTAAGGGAAATATAGACGAAGCCTTTGAGCTCTCAATTGATTTCAATGACACTGTAATTTAAAAAAGGCCGACATACAAGGGATGTTGGACAAAGGGTTATCTCCCCGTCACACTGCAGGGCACCAGACAAAATAATTATAAAATAATATTACTCAAAATAAGGAGTAGTATGTTCTATAACGCGAAACGTTTTGGGTGGGAAGATGTTTCAGGAAATGTGTTAGGTTCTGATGTCATGGTGGTACTTATGGCTGTACTGGTCAAACTTCCGCTTAAAAGTGTCAACGGGTGGGGACATGATGATGTCCGCAGGCAGAGCATTCCAGGCCTTAATCACTCTGTTGGAGAAGAAGAACCTTATTGTGTCCAGTCTTGCAACAGTCACACGTAGTTTAATAGGATGCCCTCGCAAAGTAGTGGTAGTGGCTAGCTCAAAGAAGTCGCCGGATGCAAGGCAACAATCCTGACCCCGCAGCATGCGAAAGGCTTATATTAGGTCGCCGCGTAGCTGTCTATAGTTCAGAGGAAACATATCAAGATTGGACAATCGTATCTCGTAAGGCAGGCATCTTTGATCTTGAACAAGCTTGGTTGCACGTCTTTGGACCTTCTCAAGGGTTTTATGGTCTTTGACAGACTACGGTCTCTAGGCTTGTATGACGAATTCCAATTGTGGTCGCACGAACATCCCGAAGACCTTATTAAAGCACTCTTTGTCGAACTTTGCAAACGTTCGCTTACTTAGATACAAGCTTGACATTGCTACTTTTGAGCAATGGAACGATGGCTTCAGTGAGGGCGTGATCCATAATCCTAGATCTTTCTGAGCCTCTACCTCTGGTAGCGGTGTGTGGTCCAGATAGTTAATGCTCTGGCGCCCGAAGCTGGTTCTGCCGAATCGCAGAATATTGCACTTGGTAGCATTGAATGGGAGGAGCCAGTCGATGCAAGTTCGCGTGCACACTTGCTTCATCCGCTTCCTTGTGGATGACCATCCAAATCTTTATATCGCCAGCAAACATGGTGGTGTCAAAGTCTAACCCAGTTACGCAGTCATCAATGTATATAAGGAAGAGGATAGGGCCAAGGACGGAGCCGTGAGAAACCCCACTCTCAACCGCCACCTCCGCCGATTGTTGATCGCCAAGACGGACAATCTGAAATTGCCCAATCAAGAAATTTTCGATCCACTTCAAAAGCTTCCCCTTACACCAATACGGTTGAGTTTGTATAGGAAACGCTGGTGAGGCACGCTATCAAAGGCCTTCTGATAGCAAAACTGCACTTTACCACAGTCAAACAATTCGCTGGGCGAATCCTTGATGATGCAACCCATCCGCTCCACTCTGAGCTGATTGCTGTGAAATCTTCCCGTCCGACGCGCTGAGGCTTTTGCCATATAGCCTGCCGTACAACAGCATAACAGCGCTCTGTTTTGCCATTTCTAGCACGCTAGCTTACGTGTGAAGAGACTGAAATAAAAAAGCTGAGACTATAACTGTCTCCCCCCTAGATGTTCATTTTTGACTCTTCGATTCTTGCATATTATGTTTACTTATCCTATTATCTTAGTGAATGGAGCCATTTATATTTTTTGCTGAAATTAAAGCGTATTCCACTCTCTCTCTCTTCTTGAAGTCTATGTAAACTGCGTGCGCCACATTTTCTTCATCGACCGCTCGGGTCCATCGTTCCAGACATTAGAGAAAATGTGTTAAACAGGACCTTCCTCTGCGAAATCCGTGCTGCGCGTCAGAGAGAAGATGATGCTGCTCCAAAACTGCATCAGTTCACGTTTAATGATTCGCTCCATAATCTTGCAAAATATGGAGGTGATACCTACAGCTTGTAGTTATTTGCGGAAGCCCAGCTGCCACTTTTATGTATCGGGAAATCCACGCGGTCTTCCAATCGGTTGGCAATCTGCCTGCAGCGAGGGAGGCTCGGAAGAGTAGACACAAGGGGTTCTGCAAACTCTGCGGCCAACTACTTCAACAACTTTGCCGGTATTACATCAGGACCTGGCGATTTGGTTTCGTCCAGCTTCAGTAGTTCCTGCAGAACAATAGGTTCTGTTATGACCACTGATTCAATTGTCGGGATCTCTTCCACACTATAGTTATCAGCGGTTAGATTGGCTTCTCTCGTAAAAACTGACTGAAAGAATTCAGATAGATGCTCAGCCTTTTCCTCGTCCTTGTAAAGTTCAACACCTTCATCCGTTTTTAACAAAGGGATGGGGTCTTTATTTCGAGTGCACTGCCTAATGTAGTTGTAGAAGAGCTTCGGGTTTTCTGCTGCACGGTTTATCAAATTACTCTCGAAACTTTGGCGGGTTTTATAAACCATGCCTTTTACCCTGTTCCTCTGCATCTTGTGCTTCGTTAGCGATTCGACGGTCTTTTCCCTTAGATAAGTTTGCCACAGCTTTCGCTTGTGGTTTACTTCACGCTTCAGTGTGGTCGTTAGCCACTGGGGACTGTTGGTGACCTTTTTTCGAATTAGGACAGTAGCTGGTGATAAGTCCCTGTAATACGGCCTTAAATTGCAACCAATCCTCGAGAATACACCCGGTGAATTTTTCATTCCAATCTAAATGGTGCACATCAATTTCATTTGGGTAAAGTCTCCACGCCATAGGTTGCGTTTGACTGTGATGCTTCGATAGGGGACAGAGAAGAGTGAATATTCCCATTGTAGGACTACGTGATCACATTTGCCCAGTTGGGATAGACAGTTCACAACATCAACACTGCCAGGCGCCTTTGTCAATACAAGGTCCAAACAATTAGCTTGTTGCCCCTCGCGTATTCTGGTCGGAACAGGACGTGTTGAGTTAGGAAGCGTTTGTGTCTTGCTTCTAGGAGGCGGTGATAGAAGTTTAATTCCGAGCCTGGTGCCGAGCTCAGATTACAATCGATATTTGGAGCTTAAAGTCGCCCATAATCATAACTTCGGATCGACTAGCAAACGATTCTAAATCATCTATCAGTCGACTGTTTGACGGCAGATCGTTTCTCGGTGGTCGGTAGACCGTTAGGATCTCAATTGCTTGGGACCCCGGCGTTCTGATGGTGAGCCAGATGGCTTCAGTTTCGCACGCGAGCTTTTCCTTTTTTTCTGACACGAGCAGGCCATATCTGACATAAGTCAGCAAATCCCCACCATGGCGTCCTGCTCTATCCTTTCTGAATAACTGAAAACCGGGGATGGCAACTTCACGATCGTCCACCTTCGCGGTCAGCCACGTTTCAGTTATGGAGATGATATTGGGTGAAGTTTGGCACACGTATATCTTAAGCTCATCTTATTTAGGGAGTAGGCTTTGAACATTGGTATATATACATTTTAGTATATTTGTGTATTGTAAGCCGGCTATGTCGCCGCCTTCTTCATTTGCAACAGCTGGACTGACATACGTACAGGATGTGTCCATATTCAAGAGGCTTTGCATATTTCCGCAATAGAACTTGATTTTGTGTAGATTTTTGCATTGGATTAGTTGCCCGATCGTGAGACTTTTGTCAGAATGACGGGCGTCCCCCACAGAAGGGGTTTTTGTACTCGAGCAATCACTCCGTTCCTTATTACCAGTCCCTTCTCTCCCTGTTCTTTCAAGTTCTCCAACTCCGCTTCTAGCGCCCTCCATTTCATTCTCTTTTGTACAGAGTAGTCCGGTGGAAAAAAATACCTCAGTGACCGGGGACTTCCCCTGCTGTTCGCTCGATTAGAAGGTCTCTCTGAAGTTTGTTTTCCAAAATTACCTTTAAAGGCCTTGATTTATTTCTTTGAAAGTTTGCGTCATCTTTACTATTTAGTCGGAAAAGTTTTGAAACCCTAATTTTTTTCATCCTCTCTTATCATGTCACTCAAACACTCCTGCAAGGCCATGATATCATCATTCTACACCTGGGTTTTTCATTGGTTAATTCACGAAGCCAATGGACGATTATGCATTGTGACCTGTCCACAGCACCTATATCCAGGGGTTCTGTTGAATAATTTGTCTGGCTGATGTTGGGGCTTCCCCAAAACTGGCTTCAACGTCTTTGGCTTAGGGAGTCGTAAGGGAAGGTACTACCGCTGTGGGTCCACTTCGTGTCATCCTTTCGGTGAGCAAAAACTCCTCTACATTTTCCTCTGATGACGCGCGTGTGGTTTGGAGACTATTTTCGTTAATCCCTATCTGCCGTATTTCGTTTAGCTTGTGCATCGGTATATTTTGATCAATTTCATTTTGTACCTTCGATTGCTTTTCTGGCGTGTTTGAAATCATCCCCTACAGGTTTTGGTACCCGTCCCCGTGGTCTTACCTTTCGTCTTTTTCTTATTCTTCAGTGTTACTGGAGGCTCTGCGTGACTACTCTTGACTGGTATCTTAGACACCACATTGTAAATATCTGAGGATTTGTTGTGTAGGTTGCCTCGTGCTCTACTCCGTGTTATCCTATGCGTTGATGCTGGCAATCAATCTTCTGAAACGAGGGTCTGCTGAGTAAAATTCTTCATAATCTTGATTTCTTCCTCCAGTTGATTTAACTTGGAGGCTAGCGTTTGACAACCGCCACGATAGTTTTCCTCGTACTTTGGCCGTTACCAATTTATAAGGTTTTTAGAGCGCTGAGTTTTAACTACAGCGGTAATCTCGATGTTTGAAGGGCATCGGTAGCCACGTCTCCCTCTCCGTGGACATTATGAGCGACACAGGGAACACAGCAGGGTGAAGACGAGTTGAAAATTCATGGGATTGTGCTCAGCCGTTTCTGGTAGTTGCGTGTTTGTATCACATCGGGGTCACCAATATCCCGACAGCTTAAGTTATTCGGGAGATTCTGGCTGCTACGACCTTCAGGCCCGGTCCAAAGGAGAGAAGTGAGACGCCAGTTGGGAGAATGGTTTATGCTATACAGAACTATCGGAGAAGGGGTTGGAAGCAGTTGGCTGCCGAACGAGAGCATGTCCAGTTGCCGCGAGGCTGGCATCCCAAGTATGAGACCATGCGGATTCGTTACGGGGCATCCAGCGAGGTCATGTTCAGTTTTGAAGAGGATTGGCCTGCTTGGACAACCGTGATGGGCGAGAACCAGGCAGCCGCTTTGCAAAGTGCGAACGGAGTCGGGTCACTTCACTCGCTCAGTTTGGTATAATTTGTTCACTTACCTGCCTTCTGATTTTTGAATCTCTCAGTTGTCGAATTCACGAATCTACGTGAAGGTTCTTGTCCCGGAAGACTGCATTAGAAAAGACGAAGTCTATCCGAGCACCGGAAATTTGCTTATTATTCTGAGCTCTCAATCTCCTCCAGGAGTCCGTCGTCAGCGATAACAGTGGCAACGAAAAAAGGCGACACTTATAGGAGCACAGGTGACTGCGCAAGGATATGGCATGCTCTGCCCTCTATCAAGGGCGTTCCAGAAGCAACTGAATGCATTTTTGCCGCACTAGGCGGTGACATTGCACACCGACCCAAAGCTACCATGCGCAGCAGGGTGATAAAGATCAACGACCGACTAAACCCCAAAGAGAAATCTATGGTAGTGTATCGCATCCCATGCCTAAACTGTCCTTCTGATTACAGAGGTCAGACTGAACGCATGCTGGGATCGCACGCACATGAACGTTAGTTGGCGGTGCGACGGGGTGACGAATTAGCGCAAGTTACTGCTCACACCTACGAAACGGGCCGTGAGTTCAACTTCACAGCCGTCAAGATAATCGCCCACACCGGAAACGAAGATGAGCCGAGACTTGATTGAATCATAGTCCACGGATGGGAACTCAATCAATCGATATATCGATTTGGCACCCGGCGTACAAAGCCCTGCGTAGTCACCTCCAGACTTGTGTCAGGGATAATTGATTGGCTTGTACCCCTATAAGTGTCACCTTTTTTCGCTGCTACTGTTATCTCTGGCTTTGGACACCTGCAGGAGCTTGGAAAGCTCAGAATAATAAGCAAATTGTCCCGGTGCTCGGACAGACTTCGTCTTTTCTCAATTGTCGAATTGTTCTTCAACATATATCTCTTTTCTCTGCCTAAAATAGGGGTTACGTGGTGGATTCTATAGGCCACAGGATTTAGGTGCCAGAGGTGCACACGTGGTTGTCCGCTCCGAAACCTTTCTGCGAAACTGATCCACCTAGCTCGGGTCAGGCGTAGTTCTGCAACTTGTTCCGGTGTCCCATCGGAACTTTTGAGTTTCACGTATTTTCGCATCGTTCTTTTAAGTTTGCCGACAAATATTTTCGGTGTATCCATGGAATTGAGAGCTGACATTACTTTGTCACCGTCAGGATGTGACCACCTTGCAGATTACATCTTCAGGGCAGAATAGACGCCAGTATTCCACCCGGAAATCGGGTGCGCTGATTTTCCTTTTAACGATGAAACCTTTCAAGTTCCTCAACCCGGCCTGAAGTGCACTTGGCTGGCCCCTTTTGGAGGACCACTTAAATAACTAATCGATAGAAGTAGGCAGCTGCACGTGACCGAGGGTAATGGATGAGGCAGGCGAGAATGCTGTCGTCGGACTAACGTCCGACATTGCCGAAGAGCTTTTTCACGTTCGTCCAGTCTCAGTCGCGAATACAGCTGACGTCGAACTCATCAGCAAGTCAGTGGAGACGAAATTTGAACCGGAGAAACGGAAAGCCACCCCACCCTCCGAGCCCACCTCCTCTCCATCTCCGGAGCCAGAAGAGTCAGTCCCAAGTGAATCAACTGTGGAGGAGTCAGAACATGACCCAGAGCCCGAACCAGAACCGGAACCCGAAGAAGAAGAAGACGAGGAGGAGGAGAAGTCTGAAACAGAACCAGAATCGGAGCCAACACCTGAGTCGGAATCTGAACCAGTGCTAGATCTTCCTGGCTATAGCTCTGTTACTGTCGCTGACTCCTTGGCCATACTTGACACCTTTTTGGAAGTGAAGTGGATGATGGAGGAGATTGCCGAGAACTTCGAGAAGGTGGCTGGACGACAGGGTCACGTTCACCGAAGGGCTGCCCACCCGATACACGTGATTACAACACGTCATCCCATGATAACATCAGCCATTAATCAGCTTGAAAATAGCATCCTCGGATTTGGTGATGAAATGGAGGCCCTGCAGAACAGGACCCCCACCGAAACAAGCAGTGAGCCTACTCCAGAACCTGTTCCAGCAAATCCTGCCCTTATCGAAACCCTAGACCTTCTTCAAGAAACTATTTACACGATACGAACGAGGAAGGCTGAACGGGCTAGCAAGAAGAAGGCAAAAGCGGCCGAGACGCTGAAGGCGCTGACGGATATCAGCAAATCCCTGCAGATTTTGGAAGGCAAACAGAAATTCTCTGAAGCGGTGCAGGCCGACCCCGTCAGTGCTATCACTTCCATCTGGAGCACAGGCAAGGGGTCTGCCCTTTCCCGCGGACCTCAAGATAGCGCGGCAACAAGTGTTCAGTCAGTTGAAAGTGCAATCTTTCCAAAGAATACACCACCAGCGCCTGGGTCGATGTTATTTCGAGAGAGCACGATATCCTCCAAGGAGGCAGATGCAGAGGAGTTCGCAAGAACCACAGAACATCACAACAAAAGTAAGGGCAGGTCCTCCTCAAAAGACTCCGGAAAAAAGTCGGAGAAGTCAGAGGACTCACCCAGCCTACTGAAAAAGATAACCTCCAAGCTCTTTGGAAAGAGCAAGGACAGTTCGGAGCAGGATGATAAGAGCAATTCTAAAAAAGACAAAGCTTCGTCCAAAACGTCTTCCCCACAAGAAGTCGACAAGCGCAAAGACATCGGAAGGGACGAAAACCATCACCCACAAAAGACTCCATGGTGATCCGAGACAGCAAATCCAGCAAGAAAGCTAAGAAAGATAAAAGGCACTCCACTTCTAGTAACTTGTCTACGGACAAATCGCACCATCACAAACGTCACCACAAAGAGTCGAAAAACAAGACGGTGGAGGAGAAGGATCCAGTCCAACTTGCGGCAGAACGACGAGCAAACAATCAGGAAAAACTCGCATGCTTGATGAACATGTTGAGATCGTGCCACTGGGTGGACGGACGGATTGACCAGATGTGGCAAAAACTGAACGGTCCATCTGCTCCCATGGGGATGGGAGGCTGTTCGCAACCGATGAATCAACCCATGTGCCAGCAGCCCTTTATGTCCTCGGGACCCGGGATGATGCAGACAGGGCCGGGGGCTATGTCGCCAGGACCGGGCATGATGCCACCGGGCCCGGGAACGGTACCCCAAAGTCCGTCAATGATGTCACCAGGAGCGCCCATGATGTTCCCCGGCACCTCTCCAATGGCGGGACCGTACCAGCGTCAGCAACCACCGATGTCGCAATTTCCCATGTTACCACCCCCCATGATGTCAATGCCACCAGTAGTACCGATGCCATTTCCATGGTTCCCCTTCATGCCCTGTATGCCCCCGCCACCCAACTATATAGCGGTGCAGAAACCCTGTCAGGGCGGCTCTTCAGGGGCCACGTTCTTCTGCACTAGGATCGATTGAACTCGCCTTTTCTTCTGAAATGTTTTACTTGGAGTTAAAGTGAGATTTCTGTTTCCATTCTGGGTTTTAGTCTACATTCCGCCCTTACTGGAGCAATTTGCATTTCGGTTATTCACTTTTTAAATTTTTATTTGTCTCGAATTCTGTTCCTTTTTATCCTTCTCATTAGGTTATTTTACTACTGAAAAGCTGGTCTTCATTATATTATACTTCGTGGACTTGACGAAATAATGTACCGGATAAGTGGGTTTCATTTAGCTCATTTGTTGAGTTTTCCAAAGGATCAGATGGAAAGACACGTGGGCCATAGAAATTACAGATACGTCCGATTTTTGTGGTGGGTTCTGCAGCCTGTGACGTAAGGTATACTCTTCGCATCGCTAGTTGGTGTTCGTGCATCCGTTCTACTTATTTTCAGCCGGTTTTTCTGAGAATTCTACCTCCTAGGACTCGCGTCTTCCCTCAATTTAGTAAATGGAGTACTCTATGTACATTACATGTTAGCGGTGTTGAAACAGGTATCTAAGGGACTAGTATTCAGAGTGACGCAAGAGAATTGACCACAGGTTCTGGAGCCAGCTTCATAACCTTAACTGGCTGGATTCCTTCTTCCATTTGAGGCGACAGCAAGAGTCACAGGTTCTTTGCGAAAAATGAACAGAAATTGACAACCGTAGCTGTCAGTCCCTTTGTCTGCGCGTTAAGACGAGTAAATTAGTCCCAAGGAAAGATAAAAACCCTAAAATAGAACCTGTTGAATCTAAAAAAAATAAAAATAAAATCCACGCAGTCAGGAAGCTTGTATTGCCAGATGAGATCGAGCCATAGAACTCCCGGCTTGATTTGGTTCACGTGGCGAAAGACGGCACAATCAGAAACGCACGGATACGGACTAGGGCTGAATGGCAGTGGCGCGCGACTGAGTTCTACCCTTAGTTTAATCGAAATGACTGCTTACTGCATAAACGAAATTATGACTGGCTGCTTATTACTTATTAGCGCCCCGCCCTCTCTGTCCCACGAGTCAGTTAAAAGCCTAATAGCTTGTCCGACTCTCTGAGCGTTGACCCTCAAATCAAGTGTAGAGATGTAGATGTATCATGAACAACCATTCAACGACAAATTATCCCTAACCTTAACAGTGCTAACCTTCTGCACCTGGAAAGGAAAATTTAATGGAATCTTCGCGTAGTCAATAACAGGCTTGCATACTGAGAGCCGAATGTATGGCAACAGAACGCAAACCGAGCTAACTTGACGGTTTCAGGATGCGCTTTCTGGTATCGAGCGTCCGAGTTTACTTAGTCGGCTGAATATTTCTACGGAGCAGAAACTAAACCCTTCAGTGTTCGTGTGATCAGGCCAGTTTTTGTGATGTATCTTCTGCCTGCTCTGGTGACCTCTTCAAGCCGATAAACTTTACTAGCTCGGAGAAAACTGTATGACCAAAAGTGTCAACGGTCGAGTCGGGCTGCTTCTGGAGTTAAAATCGTAGGCCAGTTAAAACGGTGTGCATATGCTGGTCGTCAGCACCACTCGCGAAGGGGAGTGAAAATAGGGACGCACTCGGCAATGTTTAAGCATCCATTGGTGACCAAAACCATGGTTAAATGAGATTGCACTTGACGAATGTTCAGAAGAAGAAGATAATGCTGAATGAGGAAAAGGTCAGGAGTTAAAAACATAATCAAAGAAACCCTCATCATCTTCGTTGAGTCGGAAGCATTAGACAACAGGTGGCTGGTTAGAATCCGGTCGCTTGCCTGGGATCGTTTTTTTGTGAGCTTCTCCAAGGTCTTACTAATCAAACCTTCCCTGGAGATCACTGAATATTCGATCTGCAAGTTCACTCTTGCCCTTCACTCTTGCCCTTCTCACTCATAAACGTCGACTTTCCGACTCAGCCAATTCATCCTGGGTTATTGCGCGAGACAACGTTTCTTCAAGAGGTCGACGCTTATGCACAGTTATTCTGCTGTTTGTGGAGTCATTAACTGTTGCAGTCAGATGTGTTTAACGGAGCCACTGTGCGCATCGGCCATGCTGAGGCCACAGTTAACGTGACTGGGGACATTCACTGTCGACGTCAGGACGCATCTACTGCCACGGCGTCTTTATGCCCCTTCGAGATGCCTCGGTGGATTTTCCTCCGGTTGCTTTAGCCATCATGGAATGAGGGCTTTTTGGCGTTCTAGAGTCTCAGTTAATAGCAGTTTGATGGCCCCGCTTTCCTGTCGTATCCTGTTAGTCAGGTTCTGAAACGTGGCCTGTAGTTGGGAGAAGTCGTCTTTGGCAACACCCTTAGCATCAGATATCTCCAAGGGTTCCTCTTCTGGAGTGATCCATACATCCCCAGGGGGCATCTTGTTTTTACTCGCTAAATATCGCGAGAGGGCCGATTTAAGGGCTTTGTTCTCACTACGAACTCTCCTACGTAGGTCCCTGATTGTTAGAGCCAATTCGTTAAATTCTTTTCGGGTAAATGCCGAGGGCGAGGCTCCGCCCCCTTCCTGTCCCATCCTCCCACCGTCCTCCTCCTCCTCATCATCGTCGTCATTCTGTGCTTCCCGTAGGGCTTCTAATGTTTGCCCAACTGCAGTCTGCTTCCTTCTTTTCAAAGTCTCACCAAGCAACGCTCTGATGCTTCTGCTCTCTTGGCGAATACTTTTGGATAGGGTTTTAAGCCCCTTAGCTAAGTCATCCATTTCCTCGCGTGTTACAAAGTCAGCCTCAGACGCCTCCAACGCCGGTGACTCTTCCATGTTTTGAGGGCTCTTGCTTGGGACTCGCTTCCGCTGTCCTCTTTCGCATCGCTTTGGCTTGACGCAGAAGGGCCTTTATTTGCTCACACTCCAGATGCACTTCCTTGTGTATATGCTTAACGCTCTGATGGAGTTCATCAAACTCCTCCCAACTAACCGCCCTCGAAAGTGTGCTCTCAATGCGCGCAAATTTCGCGTCTACAAGGAATTCCTCTGAACTGGCCCCAAGTTTCAGAACCCCTTGTTTACTCTGAAGAATGCAGGACTGCACGATATCGGGCGCTTTTACACTGGAAGCACGTGCCATGGATTTCATCTGCTCGACTCTGCTAACGACCCGCGCCTTCAGGGGCGGGTAGAGAGAGCGTAGTTCGTGGATCCTAATGGCTGCTTGAGAAGCATAGCGGTTTCTGGTGCGACCAAACCTCTCAGCTAGGGGTGTGGCCTTCTGTCGCAAATATTTTGTTTTCACACTCAAACTCCGTGCCAGTCGCACCAACCGAACAACCAACTCTCGTTGTATGCTGTGACTTCTAGTCCGATCACGGACGTGATGCGCCTTCTTGATGTCCGCAGAGCTATGCACAGTCACCAGATTCCGGTCCTTGGCGGTATGCTGGTCTCTAAAGCGATGCTGCAGAGTATAAACCAGGTGCCGAACGGATGTTCGCACGCGTATGGACACTTTCGCCACATTCAATCTAGCCCTATTTACGAGGGGTGAGCAATCGAAGGGGAATCGCCTCCATCGATAAAGATTCGCTACTTAAACTGTGAACGCGTTGACTGGGAGTGGTAGGGAATTTTGTCTCGGGACTATGGCTCTGCACTCGTCTACTGTACGTAGTGGACTCAGAAGAGGATTTAGAAGGCTTCGGGCGTCTTTCTGGGGGCACCTGTGGTTTTTTGGCCTGAATGGGGGTTCTTCCGTGTGTAGAGGATTCGCTAAGACTCCCGGATGTTCCTACAAGCCTTCCGGTAGCTCCTTGATAGGATTTTGGTTGTTGTGCTTTCCACGCTCTCGAAGGATCCGAAGATTTGGAGACTCCTCGGGAAGCCGGGCGCTTCGGATAAACTTTTCCACTAAATGAGTGCTGGAGGCTAAACGCCAGATGCCGAATCGAGTATCGAAAGTTCACAGACAGCTTTTCAAAATCCAGTTTAGCCTTCTTTATGAAGGGTCGAGCAGCCGTTGAGGTTCCGCTCCCCTGACTTATTTTGGGTACTTAAAATCTTCGTTTCCGTTCTCGAAGATCCAGGAACTGCAGTCAAGGGACTGTTGATCCGAGTTATGTGCCTGCTTTGGCTAACCGATTCAGGGTGCGTGGAAGATGTCGAAAACGACGCTGACGGTGGAAGTGATTCTTTACCTTTTACGTGATACCTTCCTCCAACAGATGTTTGTCCTCGTTGACCACTTTCCAGGGCTCTATCAGTCGGAGATTTGGGTGACTTTTTAGGAAATCCGAAGCCCTGCGACTTTGTAGACGAAGATTTCACTACTTCCCTTGAACTTCTCTCAGACTGCGACCTTGTGTCCGAACTTGTGGATGATGCAGCCTTCGAAAGACTCCTCTGGGATATCTTTTCCATGGATGATTTGGCCGCTGCTGTAGTAGGAACAGGACTGGGTCGTTGCACTTTCGATGTTGTACTTGCTTTGCTCGGATGGCTAGTACTCTGAGTTGAGCGAACCCGCCCTGACAGGGACGGTATAGATGCTTGTCCTCGCGGACCACTTTCCACTGCTTTCTCAGTCGGAGATTTGGCTGCCTTTTTAAGAAATCCGAAGCCCTGCGACTTTGTAGACGAAGATTTCACTACTTCCCTTGAACTTCTCTCAGACTGCGACCTTGTGTCCGAACTTGTGGATGATGCTGCCTTCGAAAGGACTCCTCTGGGATATCTTTTCCACGGATGATTTGGCCGCTGCTTTAGTAGGAACAGGACTGGGTCGTTGCACTTTCGATGTTGTACTTGCTTTGCTCGGATGGCTAGTACTCTGAGTTGAGCGAACCGGCCTTGGCAGGGACGGTATAGATGCTTGTCCTCGTTGACCACTTTCCACTGCTTTCTCAGTCGGAGATTTGGCTGCCTTTTTAAGAAATCCGAAGCCCAGCGACTTTGTAGACGAAGATTGCACTACTTCCCTTGAACTCCTCTCAGACTGCGACCTTTTGTCCGAACTCGTTGATGATTCTGCCCTCGAAGGACTCCTCTGGGATATCTTTTCCACGGATGATTTGGCCGCTGCTGTAGTAGGAACAGGACTGGGTCGTTGCACTTTCGATGTTGTACTTGGTTTGCTCGGATGGCTAGTACTCTGAGTTGAGCGAACCCGCCCTGACAGGGACGGTATAGATGCTTGTCCTCGTTGACCACTTTCCACTGCTTTCTCAGTCGGAGATTTGGCTGCCTTTTTAAGAAATCCGAAGCCCTGCGACTTTGTAGACGAAGATTTCACTACTTCCCTTGAACTTCTCTCAGACTGCGACCTTGTGTCCGAACTTGTGAATGATGCTGCCTTCGAAGGACTCCTCTGGGATATCTTTTCCACGGATGATTTGGCCGCTGCTTTAGTAGGAACAGGACTGGGTCGTTGCACTTTCGATGTTGTACTTGGTTTGCTCGGATGGCTAGTACTCTGAGTTGAGCGAACCCGCCCTGGCAGGGACGGTATAGATGCTTGTCCTCGTTGACCACTTTCCACTGCTTTCTCAGTCGGAGATTTGGGTGACGTTTTTAGAAATCCGAAGCCCAGCGACTTTGTAGACGAAGATTGCACTACTTCCCTTGAACTCCTCTCAGACTGCGACCTTTTGTCCGAACTCGTTGATGATTCTGCCCTCGAAGGACTCCTCTGGGATATCTTTTCCACGGATGATTTGGCCGCTGCTTTAGTAGGAACAGGACTGGGTCGTTGCACTTTCGATGTTGTACTTGGTTTGCTCGGATGGCTAGTACTCTGAGTTGAGCGAACCCGCCCTGGCAGGGACGGTATAGATGCTTGTCCTCGTTGACCACTTTCCACTGCTTTCTCAGTCGGAGATTTGGGCTGCCTTTTTAGAAATCCGAAGCCCAGCGACTTTGTAGACGAAGATTTCACTACTTCCCTTGAACTTCTCTCAGACTGCGACCTTGTGTCCGAACTTGTGAATGATGCTGCCTTCGAAGGACTCCTCTGGGATATCTTTTCCATGGATGATTTGGCCGCTGCTGTAGTAGGAACAGGACTGGGTCGTTGCACTTTCGATGTTGTACTTGGTTTGCTCGGATGGCTAGTACTCTGAGTTGAGCGAACCCGCCCTGGCAGGGACGGTATAGATGCTTGTCCTCGTTGACCACTTTCCACTGCTTTCTCAGTCGGAGATTTGGCTGCCTTTTTAAGAAATCCGAAGCCCTGCGACTTTGTAGACGAAGATTGCACTACTTCCCTTGAACTCCTCTCAGACTGCGACCTTTTGTCCGAACTCGTTGATGATTCTGCCCTCGAAAGACTCCTCTGGGATATCTTTTCCACGGATGATTTGGCCGCTGGTGTAGCAGGAACAGGACTGGGTCGTTGCGCTTTCGATGTTGTACTTGCTTTGCTCGGATGGCTAGTACTCTGAGTTGAGCGAACTGGCCCTGACAGGGACGGTATAGAGGCTTGTCCTCGCGGACCACTTTCCAGTGCTTCGTCAGTCGACGATTTGTTTGCCGTTTTAAGAAATCCGAAGCCCTGCGACTTTGTAGACGAAGATTGCACTACTTCCCTTGAACTTCTCTCAGACTGCGACCTTTTGTCCGAACTTGAGGATGATGCTACCCTCGAAAGACTCTTCTGGGATAACTTTTCCATGAATGATTTGGCCACTGGTGTAGCAGGAACAGGACTGGGTCGTTGCACTTTTGATGTTGTACTTGCTTTGCTCGGATGGCTAGTACTCTGAGTTGAGCGAACCCGCCCTGACAGGGACGGTATAGATGCTTGTCCTCGTTGACCACTTTCCACTGCTTTCTCAGTCGGAGATTTGGGTGAAGTTTTAAGAAATCCGAAGCCCTGCGACTTTGTAGACGAAGATTTCACTACTTCCCTTGAACTTCTCTCAGACTGCGACCTTTTGTCCGAACTTGTGGATGGTGCTGCCCTCGAAAGACTCCTATGGGTTATCTTTTCCACGGATAATTTGGCCGCTGCTGTATCAGGAACAGGGCTATCTCTTTGCACTCCCATTTTCGTACTGGCTTTTTTGGGGGATTTTGAGCTGCTTTGCAGCTGCTTGACATCTGAGAAACCACATTTTAAATCACTTTCTGCGTTAAATACCCTTGTAGCTTGGTACTGTGAGTTCTTCACGGAACTTTTGCCTAAATCATAGAACTCTGCTTTTCCTTCCGTGTATTTTGACAATTCCCTTGACGTGCTATAACTGGAGGACTTGTTGCTTAGGATTTCGAAGGAGTCGCTAAGCTCTGCTCTCCTCGTGGAGTCAATGGCCTCGCGTGATAGTTTAGAATAAGTTTTTCGTGTCCCCCTCCGTGGACTGTTGCTTCCTGTTCGACGATGTTTTCTAGCGCGGTGTTTTTTAGTCGATTCTCGGCGCTTTATTTTAGCCACTATTGTTGCCATATGGTACATGTAGTTGATCCTCTGTCGCAGAAGAAGGCAGGCATTTGTGGCCCGGTCGGACAAGCTCGATCCTCTGGAAAAAAGTTTCTTTGACTCAACATCGTCTGAGTTAGGGCCACGTGGCGTCCTGCACCTAACCATCTGAATGTCAATCGGTCTCTCACTTCTAACTGACAACACATGGCTGGAGATCTTACTGTCTTCACGCACGACAATAGAATTATCCTTCAGCTCCTGAAAGGTAACGAGATCATCTAAACCAGTTGTTTCAGTAAGCAGAGCAGCAGAATTTGGGCCGTTGAATGCCATGGAAATTTCCTCTAGGGTGTCCTCTTTTTCTTTCCCCTTATTAGTAAGAGAAATCATTTGTTCTTTGAGTAGGTTTCCTTCTTCAGAAGAAGGTAGCTGCTCCATGTAGACCGTCGCTGATGGATCGTATTTATAAGTGCTGCCTCCTAATTTCATTAGCATATCTTCTTCCTCGATGGATTCTTCATTGTCAGCTTCTTCTCTTTCTTTCACACCGTCAACTTCGTGTACTTCAAGCTCTTCTACATATTTTGCTGCTGCGGCTTCTGGATCATTACCATTCAAAGCGTCAGCTTGTTTTCCTAAGAGAAGCTTTTTCGTCCGTCTTGAAAAGTGGATTCAGTGATGTTTTCCTTTGCTTCGTCTTTACATGGAGCAGTGCTAGCTTGATCATCCGATGATGATTTACCTGTATGCGGTGGCTCCACAGACTTGGATGGACCCTTAACATCTCGGATATTGCTATAACGACCTAGCTGTCTGGAGGTCTCCTTTGGGCGGATGCTTCCCTTAGAAGATTTGGACCCTTGTGCAAGTTCACTGGACCTCGAAAGGTAAGACTTTTTCTTGGGCAGACATGGTAGGCTTCACCGGTTGCTTTTTCGAGTCCATGCTTTCGTCCTTTCCCATTTTCACCTTCTGTTGGCTTGAGGGCTGGCGCACCCTTAAACTTCTTGAGGCCCGACCATCCGACAGCTTTACTGGCAGCTTCGGTGATGATTTTGCCAGGGAAACTTTGTTGCCGTCACTTGCAACTTTCGGAGTACCAACTTTCCTCTTAGTGGGCAGCTTCGTAACCGTTTCTGGTGGTTTCTTCCGGTCATTAGAGGTGACTGGGTGACGAGGACGTTGGTCGCAATTGTATTTTTCATTTACCTCCTGTCTGTTTGCAGCCAGATGGGTGGGTGAGCAAATCGCGGTGTTCCCAGGTGGATACGCGCCCTTGCAGGGTATCCTACTGCAGGTCCGGCTACAACAGAAGGCTGTATGCGAAACCATCTGAACAGGACATCTAACTGAATATTGCCATTTTGGCTGACAGTAGAATATCGTACATGGAGGCAGTAGAGGTTGAACTTCGATGGGGCTGGTTAAAGTGCATTCCCGAGGTGTGAGCCCTTGATGTTCTGTAGAATCGTTCGTCTGGGTCTCTAGATTCAAACTGATACCCTGCATCGAGGAGGCGGATGTTGGAGTGAACGTCATGTTGGTCCTATAACCATTGGGGATTGCATGATTTTTTCCGGTTGAATGGCAACTACTCGACGACCAGGACATCGTTCCGAGGGTGGGATTGTCCCTCGCTTCGGCGGCGGTCGAGGCTCCTCCTCAATCAGAATTTCAAGATGCCCCGAAATTGTGCCTCTATCATTAGGTCGGCCTATCCTGTCCGTGCCGAGCGCACGTGAAGCAGGCTGATATCGATTGGACAGTCAACAGCCGGATGGTAAGCATCACGTGACCTACTGAGGCGGCCGTAGCCATGCCTTTTCCAGTTTTCACGATGATACACGTGCTTCATTCACCGAGCATATTAGTCGATTAGGAAGATCTTGCGTCCATTAGAAAACTAAAAGCAAAAGTAATCCTAGCATTTTAATGCAGATTTTGGGTTCACTTCACTTTGTCATCGAAAAAAAATTTAACGGGCTTTTAAAATAGGTTAGTTATATTGCGCAGCATATTTGTCGTAGATTGCGGTCTCTAAAACGCAAACCTTTTTCGTACATGACGTTTTACATGAAAATACGAAAATCCCGCTATTTCAAAAGAATACTAAATAGCTTACGTAATTACAAATACATGCAATTTGGGTCTTTTTTATCGATGTATTACCCTCAGCCTCGAGCTTCAATCCTGGACCAGAACTTGCTGCACGGGCTCCTGTTGCACGCGGCGGGCACTCTCATCTCACTTTTGTCCTGTTTCGGTGGAAAAAAACAGTGTCATATTGCCTATACTACTAGCCACTGTGTGGTTGCTGTCGCAGCTTTGAGAGAAAGAGAGAGAGAGAGAACTCCTAGGAGGAACGGGACCAGTGAGTTCCGCAACCGTCGGTGAGTGCCCATCTATCAATGTCATATTCGCGATCGAAACCGGCAAGACAACGAGCTCGTTGCGCAGTGGGTAGATCGTTAGACTTCTGCCCAACAGGTCGCGAGTTCGAGTCTCGGGTGGGACACCACTTGTGGTTAGATATGGCTGTCTGACAGTGACTAATAAGCCAGAAATGACCATTCCAGTCTCCCTGGTCTTTGTCGGTTATGTCTAACTGCCTAAACTACTAGTCACTGTGCGGCTGCTGGTAAGGCTCGAGAGAGATAGCCCCAAAGGTAAACGGGACGAGTGGGCTCCGGAACGGATCCGTGGTAGTTCGAGTCTGCTGGTGAGGGTCGGTGCCGCGACCTGAATCCCCACTTTACGCATGCCATGCATATGTGCGGCAGCAGCTAAGGACACATGCAGACAAATGATGAACTATTACGGCTGATCCTCTCCAGTAAATTCTCACCCGAGAAATATCGGTACTAGAGCAGCCGAGTAATCAGAGGCCATCGTAATAAGTTGTCATTAACCGCTCCCTCTCATTCTCTCACACGGATCTCAACCCCCTGGTGATCAATTACTGAAAACTGGTTATTCCCTATAGTGTCTTCTAGCCGTCGAATTGCCATTTTTGGGACCTAAAACACATGCCAAGATTCAGTCTAACGCACCCCATGTGGCGCATCGTTTAGGGACCAGAATGTAACTCCACAAACTTGATCAAGGATTCGCAAAAGTACAGAAATCAACTAGACCGTGTGAAGTGTATGCACCAAGCAGACGTTTTGATAACCAGGCTAATTGCGTACTTTTCCACATATAAGCAACCAATATGACCTACACTCCTGTTAGAACTAAAAAAGAGGTTCTTACTTTAGTTTACATAAGCGAGGGAAAAAGGTGATTTTGATGGCGTGATCGCCCAGGCAACATACATGAACAGCAAGCATTCAACAGGATGTGCTTAAAGGGTGTCTGTATTCTCGAACAAAGATGTCAACTGCTGCTCACCAGAAAATGGGGAATCCAGAGCATAGTTGGGACCGTCTCTGCGTTCAGCGCATTAACTGCCAGTACAAATGCCACCTGTACATTGATTTCCGAATGAGTCATCCACGCGGGAAATCGGCCTCAGCATCTGTTGTTTAATTCCACTTGGCCTATCCGATAAGCCCTAAGAACACCATTGGCCACAACTACCTATGCCGAGTTGTGAATAAGCAGT
Source organism: Schistocephalus solidus (assembly GCA_017591395.1). NCBI lineage: Eukaryota > Metazoa > Platyhelminthes > Cestoda > Diphyllobothriidea > Diphyllobothriidae > Schistocephalus > Schistocephalus solidus. The sequence continues at coordinate 41,640 of WEDG01002636.1, read as the reverse complement.
GGGTTTCACTCTCTGTGCGAATATATTTCTTTTGTTTTCACTTTCTCTGCTCCTGCGTACCTCTTCTTTCTCATTCTCTATTTTGCGTAACCCTTTATAAAGACGGATTCAGTTCTTTACAAAAAATCTCACTAGAGACATACAAAGTCCATTTAATAAGACTATTTGGTAGGAGCACAATTGGCGGGTCCCAGAATACATGACTGCATGGAAAGGGTCAACAGCACCACAACTGTTCCAGAAATCCAACACCCGTACCGAAACAGTGGCTTGCCCAAGCCCGGCCGAATGCATCGTTACGCAGCACGGAAGCGGGCCTACTGTAAATGGGTCCCAGTCGAAATCGAATAAGCAAGTAGATGCCCAACAAAGGCTACCCAATACACAGAAATGACTTATCTAGTAACCCTTAACTGCAAAGGGAACCCAGACAAAATTGGGTAAGCAATTATATGGCCAACGAAGGCTTCACAATATGCACCAACCCAAACATCCATTCCATGCCCTCGAATACCAATGAACGCATTAATAGCAGTATATTGGGCACCGAATGCCAAAACCCATGACTACGCAGAATATTGATCAGCAGTCCCACAATCAGCCCGGTGAACTTTAACTTTACAAGACAACCTATTGTAACGTTTTAAGTAGCAAAACACAATAGCTTTTTGATTGGGACCCGCCAATTGTGCTTCCGCCGACTATTTATTACGGACTGCTACTGACGAGGTCGAAGAAGCTATAAAGGCCATTGCTGCCTTGTGTTCCGTCCTTCTACTTCTAGGCTTCGACGTACCCGAGAGGGATCGGTAAAGGGAAGAGTTTGCAGTAACAGCGTCAGATAACTTGGAAAAATATGGAAGCGCCATTCACCACTAATTCATGATTTCAAGACAGAGCAGAGATGCTTTCGTTTTGCTTTGGAACTCTGGCCGCCTAGCCCGCACTTTCGATGGAACAAAGGAGATTGGACGGGACACTGCTGGCCAACCTGTTGTGCTCAACCAGTTGTGCTTGGAGCCCAGGCAAAGTTGAATAGGATTAACTTAATTTTAGCCATCACAGAGGGCAGTTCCGCGAGCTCGTGGTTTGGGGCTCTAGCGACCAAAGAACGAGGGTAAAAGCCCCGGTGCATGTCTGTCTGATAGTGCCAACTAAGTCAGAAAAAAATCATTTAAGGTTAAACATGACCCGAATGACTGCAAGACCGATAGATACCTTGTGAATTTTTATAGTGACCATTTTCTACGTTAATGCCGGGTTTTCGATCTTGTCGGGGAATCTTTTCCATGCTCATGCTTCAAAAATTCATCAACTGAGGTTTTAATTAACAAAAAAACTCAAATAAGATTGACATAAAATGGAATTAAAAATCAAACTGGACGGGAAATAAAATATGAAATAAAGCTTGAGAATCCTTATCTTCTTGGGATGATAAGGTCGGAAGCAGCGTGAGACCGTCGGCAGCAAAACAACCCAGCGTTGGTTGGAGTATAGAGGAGGATTACTCTTGCGGAGATGGTTGAGGCGGTGTCAATTCAGCCGGCCCTGGTGACGCTGCCATGGAAACGGAATGTGGTATCACAATAGACGGAGCGGCGTTTGGGCCCGGGGATCCCAAGTTGACACTATTCCAATAGCCTGATGCTGCAGATGGACGTTGCGGCGGTGGAACATCATCCGGCCCTGATGTAGATGCCATGGAAACCGAATGTGGTATCACAATAGACGGAGCGGCGTTCGGGCCCGGGGATCCCAAGTTGACACTATTCCAATAGCCTGATGCTGCAGATGGACGTTGCGGCGGTGGAACCTCATCCGGCCCTGATGTCGATGCCATGGAAACCGAATGTGGTATCACAATAGACGGAGCGGCGTTCGGGCCCGGGGATCCCAAGTTGACACTATTCCATTGGCCTGATGCTGCGGATTGACGTTGTGGCGGTGGCACCTCATCTGGCCCTGATGTCGATGCCATGGAAACGGAATGTGGTATCACAATAGACGGAGCGGCGTTCGGGCCCGGGGATCCCAAGTTGACACTATTCCATTGGCCTGATGCTGCGGATGGACGTTGCGGCGGTGGCACCTCTGCTGAACCTGCTGCTAATGCCATGGAAACCGAATGTGGGGCTACAAAAGATGACGCGAAGTTCGGGGCCGGAGATCCAAGATTAGCACTATTCATGTATCGTCCCATCTCTGGGTTCAGGGGTTGTTGTGCTAATAACGTTTCGCGGGGAGCAGCCATCGCGGAAGCATAACCTGCCCTACTGTAGGCAGTCGATCTACGACTTACAAGACTACCTCTCCCTACCAGTCCCTGACCATCGTAGATGGCCACAGGTTCAGGCTCTCCGTACAACGACCTGTGTTCCCGATCTTCAATTGAGAAAATGCTGTCACGGATCTCTCGCATCATGTGCTCTACCTCGTCTTGAGCCTCCTCGTCTGCCTCTTGTGCTCGTTGTGCGGCCGCAACAGCTGCCATTTGGGCCACAGCCGCGGCCTGCATCTGGGCCTGTGGCGGGGTGCTCAAAGCTCGGATACTCTCCTTGATTACATCCAAGGTTTCTTGCATGACAGGTTTTGACTCCCGGGCCTTCATGGCAGCCTGCCTTGCTCGACAAGCCTCCTCACGCATCTCCATTTGGATGGTTTCAATACCGTGCCTGATCTCCAGTAGGTTCTGCAGGATGATAGGGTCGAGATTGGGCCGGGGCAGCGGAGGTGGCGGTGGAGGGGTAGGTGGTGGTGGTGGTGGCGGCGGCGGCGGTGGACAACATTTGAGGCGGGCACTGTCCTCGAGCATGCGCATCGTTGTTGTATTGACCTCCCTCACCAGAGCTTGCGTGCAGGCATTCAGTTCCCCCAGGGCCTTCAGGACCACCAGGCTGCTTTCATTATTTGGCGGTGGCAGTGGTGGGGGTGGGCAGGGTGAACATCGATTTTCAGCGCGCTTCTTCATGGCCAGCAGGCGAACGTCCCGGGAAAGAGTTTGACAGACCCATCCCAACTGCCGTAGAGCTCCAAGAGTTTGCGACGCAGTAGAGCCGCAATCAGAGCCTGTAAAAGCAGCTGGAGGTAGGTTGGTGCCGCACAGGCATTCTTTAAGAGCCGAACGCACAGCCACATGACCCGAGTGCACACTCTTTGGTGGGTTCACAGGCTTCTTCCTTAACCTCATGAACGCTCTGATTCGACGGACCTGAGCACACCGAGTCTGCCTCTGAGTGACAGGAGTCTCGCGCAAGGTCGAGCAGTTCAGAGTTCTCCTTCCGAATATCCTCAGCCAGTGAATTAATGCTCCGGCGAATGCTACTGAGCTGTTTGACATCTGCACCATTCACATTAGAAATATTTTCCGCATTCCAGGTGAAGTCTTCAAGTGCAATACAACATTCGGAGGCCTCGTCGTTGCTACTCATGCACTTGCTGGGAAGTTGGGGACGTTTGAGGGAGGCGAAGCAAGCAATACCCTGAAAAGGGTTCTTTAGCGGCATCACTGCTAAGAGCCCGTTTAAGCGGGGTCTTGGGGTGGGGGCGTGGCGGTGCAGGACCCCACGAACCTGACTGATGATGCACGCAAAATATGAGACTGTGAGTTGGGGATTTAGGAAGAGTCACTTTGGACGCCTGAGTTATTTAAAAGTGGAGCATGCCCCAGGACCAAACGCGGAGAGGATTCACCCTGTATGATGCTCGGCCTCTTCGCGATGTTCAGCTTCACCCCTGAGCTGACCACGCGTGCAAAATAATTTCTTATTGATTGAATTTTTTTAAATGTTTTGCTATGAACGGACCTATGATGCTCTAGATAGGTGAGCCACTCTAATCTCAGCCCCAACCAAGTTAAACCCACGCAAAATTTTTACGATTTGGTTGGCGGCAGAAAAGATGAAGGATAGGTTAAACTAAGCGCATCTATTCATACCCAATATATTCAATCTTATTTTAACCTTCTCGTAACTGAGGGCCATTCCAGTCGCCTTAGTCCGCAGTCTCCTCAGATATGTATTATTAATCGCTGTACGGCTGCCTACGTGTGTCTAGATTGAGCCCCAGACAGGACGAGTTGGCCCCGTAATGTGATTGGTACTGTACTCAATAATTACTTCTTCTATATTATATTCCATTTTCATCCAATCTAACTTGATAAAATCATTTTTGTTTTAAAGGACAATGTATGATTGCTTAAATGGCAGTTGCATAACAAATGGAGGCGAATATGCGCACCACAGGTTCGTGTGGGAACGAAGACGAAGGTAAGATGACTGCGCTGGTTGGCTTATTATTCGGAGCTTCGAACTCGAGAAGGCGTTCATTATCAAAGACTGTTGGAGTGCATCAACGTGTGAACAATTACACAGCTGTACTGAGGGTGATGAGGATGATGATGATGATGATGATGATGATGATGATGATGATGATGATGATGATGATGATGATGATGATGATGATGATGATGATGATGATGATGATGATGATGATGATGATGATGATGATGATGATGATGATGATGATGATGATGATGATGATGATGAAGTGCTGTTCGATTTCAAAAACCAATAATCATGCCATCCCTGTGATGTTGCCTTCGTCTTTTTTTCAGCAGGTGTATTAGTTTATATATTTTTTTATTTTTCTGTACAGACCTTGTTTCCATTGGTCAATAACTACAAAGCAGCCCTTTTAAGCTAACTGACTTCCTCCGGAAAATTTTTGGGTCCTTGTATTGCACCCATTTAGGGTACTGAGCACTTAGGACTAGCGTCTAAGACTTAAATTGGCGATAAGGTCCAGAGTACTTACCTGGTCAATGACACAAAAAATAGATTCCTGCGAACCATTACACTTTCTTGAAATGAAGGAATCCCAGGGCTTTTTTCTGGAACCAAATGCCAGTTTGACCGTCGTTTTCGACTATGTTCACCGTATGTACCAAAGCATGGTGGTGCAGGGACAAGGACTTGCGGTGGATAGCAGTGAGAGTAGACTTTTAAAGCATATACCTCTCTCTGTTCCACTCCCCTATTTAAGCCCGGTGTCAAGACAGGGTCAAAAAGACCGGAGATGGGAGATGGCACAGGCACATGTACAGTGCTACAACACAAAACAAGGATACAACAACACAAGGAAGGGGCACCTCGGATCCCAACTGAGTGAGAGTGCCATAAAGGCACCATTAAAAAGGGGTCATTGCAGCCTAACGCTCAGTCCGCCAGCCAGCCACTCCACACAAAACACACATTGGGCTGAACACGCGGTCCGAGTTATCCCATCACTTCCAAACCATTGCTTTTACCGCACGTCAAATTATTCATAGCGAGGAAAATGCGCTGAGCCAGTAAGCTCACTCTCTCCCCCACCCACACAATCAGACCACCGTCCGACCTGGTCAGTTATCTGAGGCGGAAGTGGGCGCAGCTGCTGGTGACCTCATCTACGCGTACTGCGCACACGACATGCCCTTCAAAACACAAGCCCCGTGCTTTCACACCACAAGGGATTAAACGGCCCACATCTCACATGTGTGAGATAGCCAGAGGTCACGTGAAGAAGGAGCCATCGCAGCCTGACTCTCAGACCATCAGTCAGCCACTTCACACAACAAAGTTGTTTCGTGGGACACCTTTTCGGATAGATGGGTCCCGGCTACAAAGACGGATGTTGCAAGCCGCCCGCGTGGCTTAGGGCGGTGGAAGACGAGAAACATTTGACATGTCGTAAAAGTATACTACAACCAATGCCCCTTTTATAGGCCACTAGTCAACCAGATCTGCGGCCTATCATATCTCAAGGTGGTACCACCGCGATGTCCGTTATGCCTAGGGTACCTAAAAAATAATAATTTTGCACTCGGCTTTTGCTAAAAGCCATTCAACTAGTCTCTACATGCGCTTGTGGGGTTGGGGTCTGAAAACCGGATGCAAAGCTGTTTGCAGGCAGTCTCCAGGTTGTCGATAAACTGAAATGCTTTTGACCTTGTCTGGTGATGATGTGAACAGTATATATTGTAGCGGAACTTACTCCGCATTCAACTCTGGCCAGGATTTTTATTAGAAAGAAGTACGATTAAAATAACACAAAAAGGAAAAAGCGGGGCAGAAAACTAAATAGAAGAGGAACAGAAAGACTGAAAGAAAATCCAAAGCAAAAGCATCGTCTTGGAATCACGAAAGGGCGTTAAACAGCACCTGCTGGAGTGTACTTGCCAGAGCGCCGGACAGATGATTGACCGCTTCTCAAAGTGACTGCCTGCGGAGGTAGGGTTGGCGGAGGGGGAGACGGCGGCGGCGTCGGCCAAGACGATGGTTCAATCGTGCTTGAAAAGAGGTCATGGCGTTTGATGCCATAGACCTGAAGTGCAAGCTATTCCAGTAGGTTGAGTGTGCCTGCGGGTGGTTGAAACACTGCCATAGGGCAGAGATAACCGGCCACAACTTACTCATCCTCCGACGACTCTGTGGATTCTCGGTTTTCCAGCATGAACACGCTGTCGCGGATGTCTCGCAGCAGGTGTTGCATCTGACCTTCAGCCTCCTCCTCGGCCTCTCGTGCGCGTTTGGTGGCCGCAGCGGCGGCCATCTGGGCCACAACCACGGCACGCTGATGAGAGGGTTTTGGAGTGCTCAGCGCTTGGATACTCTCCTTAATGACTTTGAAGGTCTCACGCATGGCAGGTTTGGCATCCCGGGCCTGCTTCCTCGCCTCACATGCTCGCCGCGCCTTCTCTCGCATGCCCTTGTCAAGGTTAATAAGCCCATGCTTGAGCTCTACCAGGGTTTGCAGGATGAGGGGGTCGGTCTGGGGTTCGGGAGGAGGCGGAGGTGGGGGCGGCGGCGGCGGCGGTGGGGGTGGCGGTGGGGGCGGGGGAGGCGGGCAACACGCGCGGCGGACACGATCCTCCAGCATGCGCGTGGTTGTTTCGTTAAGGTCCCTCATAAGGCTTTTAGTGCAGGCATTCAGTTCCCCCAACGTCTGCAGCATAACCAAATTGCTTTCATTGATCGGGGCGGGGTTGCAACAAGGCGGTGGTCGAGTGACATTGCGCTGGTTCGCGACCAGGTTGCGCAGGTCTGTTGAGATGCCCTGCGAAATCCAGCTCAGTTCCTGCAGGGAGCCGAGATTCGGCAGCGAGGGCGGTGACGGCTTTGCAAGATTATTTGCAAGTAGGGACGCAGGGGCAGGTTTGCTGATGCTGCTGTAGCTGCTAGGTCGTTCCGAGCTGACCGAATGCCCCGCGTTACTACCCGAACGCCTTAACTTGGACCAAGTCCAGCGGCTCTTTCTTGACTGCTCGGGTTGCGTTGAGGATGCGCGACTCGGATCAGTTCTCTGTGACTCATGAGATTTCTGCAGTAGGTCAAGCAGGCTGTTGCTTTCCTGCTTAACTTCCTCAGCCAGAGGCTCGATTTTCCGACGGAGGTCACTGAGTCGACTGTAGGGGCTGTTGGCAGTGGCAATAGATGTATAGGTCGGTGTTTCGCTGGTCCAACTCATGCTCCGTTTTTGAGGAGCCCTCCTGTAACTGCCTACAATCGGTTTCGTATTCATGGTTGTATGCAATTTCTTAGTGGCAGGTTTTTTTGGGAAGCAGGAAAACAATTTTCCTCCAGAATTTTTATTTTTTGACATTCCTAAATGATCCTTTTGAGGTTGAAAAAGACAGCTTTACTGTTTGGCCGCGGGTATGATGCAGGTAATTGTATTGCGAGCGCTGGAAAGCTTTAAAAGTGCTGCATCTTGTGACGCATCTTATGCGTCGTGTCAAAACCCCCTACCATGTGCCTGGAGGAACGCTCAATCGATCGCAAGTCTTAAATAAAGCATGGTTATGGCTGTAACTGTTAACATTGGCCTTGGGATTTCAGTCCGAATCGAGTGGCGAGGTTTGTAGCATTAAATGAGTTTTAGTTAGCATCTATCTTCGTTTCTGTCTTACATTATGTTTTCTAACGAGAAGATCGTGAGAAGAAACACATTACACGAAAATTTTGGCAAGGAAGCAAGCCTGTAAACCATCAGCCAGTCACCGTGGTAACAGTTGCTGGTGGGCCTGTGTCGGCCGGTTTCAAGGCTACAGAATTATTAGGACAGCGTGTGGCGAAGCATGGGTCATGAATTCGTTTGATCACTTTGACCCCGTCAAACGGGTATGGAGCTCCGGATCTGGTTAAGTGAATCGCAGTTTTAGCAGTAGCTTCATTCGTCCGCTCTTCTGATGCGTGTTCGGCCATCCGACCCACCCGAAGTAATCGTCCTGTTTTGCGGACTGATTCCCGACGTTTCTCGTTGCCGTAGTGAGTCTTTCAGGCTGATCTCTCAGTACCGGATTCTTGTTACATGTATGTGAGCACTTCGTATTCGCAGTATGCTGAGGAAACTGAGGTTGCCGGCTTCCAAAGTCTTCCAGACCTGTAGTGCCCCAGCGCAAGATTGCCAAGTCCTCATCACTTCGCTGGACAGTCAATATCCCGGACGCGATCAGTCAATTGGAAAGCAGATGATATGAATGATCGGCATTGGGTGGATTGAGGGCGGTCTATCAAGGAAAACATTTGCGCATGCCCATTTACTCTTATAAATACTACAACCTAATAAATATCTTTTTTGTCTGTCTGTCTGCCTGTATGCATGTCTGCCAGTCTCTCTCTCTGACCCTCTCTGCCAACGTTAGTGGCCTACAATTTGGAAGTGAAGTGTCGGGTCCATTATGTTCATTTTCCAATGATTGATTACAGAAAGGCTTGACACTATTGCAAAGGCTGGGGAAGGCTTAGTAGCTGGGACCGGAATGGCCATTTCTGGCATATTAACCGTCATCACTGACACACCCACACCGACATAACAACGAGCCCGTGGCTCAATGGTAGAGCGTTCCACTCAATTACCAAAGGTCGCGGGTTCGAATCCCAGGTGTGCCACACTTGGGATTGGGTATGACTGGCTGATGACGGCTAATAAGCCAGAAATGGCCATTCCGTCTCCCTTATCTTTGTCGGTTCCACTATAACAACATATGCTACATGTCGCTATGCGACCGCCTGCGAGGGCTCTAGTCTGAGCTCTAGGGCACAACGGAACATACATGTTCCTTAAGCAGATCGGTGAGCAACAAACTATCATCATATACCCGATCGCAACCGACAAAACAACGAGCCCGTGGCTCAATGGTAGAGCGTTCGACTCAATTACCAAAGGTCGCGGGTTCGAATCCCAGGTGTGCCACACTTGGGATTGGGTATGACTGGCTGATGACGGCTTATAAGCCAGAAATGGTTATTCCGGTCTCCCTTGTCTTTGTCGGTTCCACTATAACATATATATATATATATATATATATATATATATATATATAGAGTTTGCCAGTATGTGATGGACATGACAGTGACGAAATTTTGCCATGTATGATATATATATATATATATATATATATATCGAATCCTACATAAGCAATTTCGGTCTGACCCTAAAAAGTCATGTCCGAATCACCTGAATGCATGTCCTGCACTTAATAATTTCAGAAATTATTTCCCCGATATATATATATATATATATATATATATATATATATATATATATAATAACAGAGGTGGTTTGCATACCGAGATAGTATAATGAAAAAAAAATGCTCTTCGGGAAATGGAGTTGTACTTGTAAATTTTCAAGTTAGTGACACCAACCCGTCGTCAGACGAAATGAACAGAGGAGAAAGGGAAGTGGCGCGACAGGACAGATAGTGACAAATAAACAGCTGGCGTGAGTGGGTGGTGGGTGGACAATTAATTGGGGCATGTTTTGGGACGGGGGAGGTGAGGGGAGAACAATTACATTGGCTTGTTTGGGAGGGGGAGGTTGGCGGCGAGTAACTACGGCCGGCTAGATTATCGATAATGGTTCCGGGTTGGGAAGAGGGGTCACTGCGTCGTTTGGAGGTGTCGGAATGTTTAATTGCGGTTTAACGTGTATGAGGTGGAGTTGGCGAAAATTGAGATCAAAAGCCGCAAGGATTAGCAGTCGTCGCTACTGGGTGGGCGCTCGTTAATAAATCGTGCACGTACTCCTTCTTAATGAGCATCTAGGTCAACGCGGCGGTTAATGCTTCGAGGAATTCTCGAGCTTGTTTGGTGTTGGCCATGGCGATCACTTCGGTACCGTCCCAATTGAAGCGATGGTCGCATTGAAGGGAGTGCGCAAACACGAGTGATAAGGGATCACTTCGGCGAATGGCTAGCTTATGTTCGTTGATGCGAGTCCCAAGACGTTGGCCTGTATGGCCAATGTAAACAGATGGACAGTTGGCGCACGGTATGCGGTAAATGACATTGCTTAATTATTCTTTTGGTAGGGGGTCCTTTACTCGATTTTACTCCTTTACGTGCACGATTTACAAACGAGCGCCCATCCCGTAGCAACGACTGCTAATCCTTGCGGCTTTTAATCTCACTTTTCGCCAACTCCATCTCACACACGGTAAAGTGCATTAAACAGGACCCGGGAAGAGGAACAACTCACACCCACTTTACACAAAAATGCAGGGTTAGGGCTTAGGTTGTGCTTAGGTTTAAGTCTGGAGTCAAGGTCAGAATTGAGGTTGGGTTCAGGGTTAGGCTAAAGGTGAAGGTTTTGGGTTTGTAGGCTGGGCGGGGAACTTGACCCAAGTGTGATTAAACTCACAGCTCCCGGTGGGGCCTCGTTGGCTAGAGCGTTGGCTGTGCTAAAGCCTTCCCCTTGCTGGTGTGGGTTTGAATCCCACCGAGGCCCCAAGTTTTCCACAAGTGTTCTAAAGGAATAGTAGGTTTTCACTCTGGTCAGCAAAACACAAACAGCAGACGCAAGAAAGAAGCACCTCGAAGAATATGGAATCCGTCCGTCCGTCTGTCCGTAGCGAAAGAGTTTGTAACCCCGGAACACCGTAATTTGACGCACCCAGAAAGTTTCGGGCCGTGATCTTTTGTGAGCTCGCCGATTACAAAAAGGACTTTTTTACTGTTTATAGTTTTTAACAACTGTACTTTTAACCCCCCTCCTACTTTGGCACAACATGCATCGTGAATTTTTTGTATTTATTCCCCTTGCATACACACAGGTAGCGTCCGTTCTTTTCCGTGAACGCAGTTGCACGCTGGGAGAATTTACACACCAATATAAACCTTCTACAAAATTCTTTGATGAACGCTCACCGATCGCAGGCGCACAGCGGCTAGTAGTAAAGGCAGATGTATATTTTTGACAATTAACGGGGAAAACTGGAATGACCGTTTCTGGCTTATTATCCGTCATCAGCCAGTTAAGCCCGACCTCAAGTAGTGCAACACCTGAGGTTCGAAACCGCGACCTGCTGATCAGAAGTCCAAAACTCTAACCAATTGCACCACGGGCTCGTTTTCTTGTCAGTTTAGCTCGGCATATTGACTTGCATTCGTTGATGAACGCTCACCGATCACTTAAGCAACTCACTCACCCCGTTCAGCCTTGGGGCTCACTATCGAGGCCCGCCAACAGTTGCACGGCTACTGCGAAATAACTAAAAGGCAGCTCTGTGTGCTTTTGTACACACTGTTTTCCCGTTTTCATAATCAACTCTCAGCACAAAGAGAGGGCAGAGAGAGCCGTCATTTTGGGTTTGACCATGCTCTCTTTACCCAGCCCATTCCTTATCACTCATCAACAACGGAATTAGTAATTTGTCTGCCGTAATTTACGACGATAACTTCCTTCACCACCCCCCATAACGGATTAGCTTCCATGTCAGTCTAATGAACTTGGACATGTTTCATCCTGTAATGACACGCCAGCAGAGTGAAAGCACTCAGCACTATAGACATTCTACAAAATTATTCCTTGTTTAAGCGAACTATCAATAATTTTTTGCATTCAGAACAACTTCCAAAAATTTTGGGTGCCGACTCAATTGAGGCAGCGAGTAAATTATTCTGTCGACAGCAAACAACTGTTCACCACAAAAACACCGCTGCACTAGTGCCAACTTTTTCCCGTTCTGAACTGTCATCATTCTAGGAGTTTCAGATTACGCGGAAAACTAGCAACTCTATTTAGACGTCAGGGTTTTTTTTCCCTGTTAGCTCGACGTTGCCTGTTAACCGGTACTAAATATAATTATTAAACTCTTATTAAATCTACCCCTGTGAAAACTTCCCTTCTGTTCGATGATGTGACGGATTGACTTTACTAAGACGCCTACGCTAAACTGAGCTAGACTATCAGAAAATAATTGTAGAGGTAAGAGCGCCTTGAATTGGAATGTTGTCCTGGAGCAAGGACACCCAATACGAAGACAATTGACATATTTCTTCCGCTAATTTAGTGAAACTTGTCATGGAGACGGTGATCGAAGCCTCCCATCGTATTTGCCTGTTGGAACCGCGTGTGCCTCAACGGCTGTCCTTATCGATCGGTCAAGCTGAACGTGGCTAAGAAGCACACTTTCAACTCACACGGACAAGGCAACATCAGCGACTGACTGTCTACTCCGTCAAACGATTGCTGTCGTTGCTATCTTCTTCGGCTTCGTGCTGTCAATCATCGCTGCTCTTAAACACGGAACAGTTAGTTCTCGTTTTACAGGCGGAACTTGGAGGAAAAACAATCACGGAGGCACTTATCACGAAAAGTGCTGTTTAGTCCAATTCACATCGAAACCGCACATTTCCTACATTTGTTGCAATCACCGCACTTATCCTTCGAAAGATACTTTCAAGGGGAAAATATATGTGATTCTTATTTCGTTCCCGGTTTAGAACTGAATACTCCCAATACTCGCATTCAAGCTGACGATGGATGGGTTGCATCCAGTTGACCACAGTAAATGTCCTTCTACTAACTTCGACTCCATGACCATTTCGACCACTGTTCTCCAGTCCAAACCAGCGCGCGTTATCAATCCTCCAGCTCTGCGACTCGAAAACGATAACCAGTACGGTAGGGTAGATGTGGGGTTTGAAGTAGCAATGGCTGTGCCCGTGCAGTGGTTCATGGGCTGTGTTTTCCCAGAAATAACTGAGGTATTTGAGTCTACCGAACGCGGTGGGTGTGGGGGGGTGTTGCGGAGTTTTAGGCGACGTTGACGGTCACATTACATTGATAGCGGGAACAGGGGCGACATGGCAGGTCAGTCAGCAGGCCTGTTGAGTTTCGTTCATCATGTCGAGCGACCGAAAATGTGGGATTTACTTTAAACCTGTTAACTTACATGGCAAATAGCCATCTTACACCTCCGATGAAGTGGCATAGATACTCTAGGTGACCTTACTCATGCAATGTGGGATCGAGATTTGAGTGAGTAGTTTAGCGTAAATTCCTTCTTCGTATTTTAGTTTGTTAAGCGGATTTGAGGCTCGGAAAAGCTTTTACTAAAGAACGCTACATGTTCAATCTTACATGCTGAAGGAAAACAGGCAAGATTTTGACAAAATCGGGGTCGCCGGAATCCAAGAAATGTCTGTGGTATTAACTATCGCAGAGTGCAGTGCATAGTTTTGTGCATTGTGTTATAAAAGAATATTAATAGGAGTGTGAATGATTTTAAATAAATCCCTCATTGAAACCAGAAATTTCGATCTTAATTCCATGAAACTCAGGGGAAAGGCAAGCGTAAGAAATCGCATTGTTTTGTAAAAGCAACCAAAGAACTCAGTTTGTAGAAATTATTTTGTGCAAGTTGCTGAAGTTTTGCCACAAAATGCAGGCGAAAACATATTTAGCAGTATTTTTGTTTAAATACGGCGAAAATGGGGACCGTTAACATAAAACCGCAAGATGTTGTGGAGACGGACGCCCAGAAAAACCAATGATAATTTGTAAGTATGCGATACGATATCTTTTTATATAGTTTTCACTAATCCGGAATTAAGAAATGCAAAAGGACAGAATATTTGCAATTTTTGAAACATATTGGTGTATATTCGGATACTCTGTTATGTATTTGCGTTCTAGAACGTGGCAGTAAATTAAAACAAACTGGAGCAAGTAACTTCCTGATATAAAAGCGAAAAGTGAGTCCATTAATTGTCCTCAGAAAATGTATCATTTATTTTCAGGAAAATCACAAAAATGATCAAAATTCCGCAATTTCAGTTTGGTTTAACTTTGGAAAAGGGTAAATTCCGCATATATTCGTCAGCAAAGTAGCTAATTAACGCACCTTTTAAACGGTAACTTATCATAAAACGTTTCTAAATTGATTTTAAGCATATTAATTGACAAATTTTATGGCGATAGTTCAATGAGTTTTCATGTGTGGGTGAATCTATTAGTAAGACACAAATGGCCAATTCCTTAGAAAGAATATCCAAAAGCTCAAAACTTTGGTAGATGCTTATACCAACTACCATATTTTAAAGGTTTTGACAAACACATAGAGTAGGATCTGAATTTATTGTTAATCGATTGAAAACAGTGAAAATCGTGAGACATTCACCGATGTTCCAAGGGCAAGCTGAATCTAATTGTAATCCAATACCAGAAACACCTACAAAGAAATTTGGCAAGGGATAATTCTCCTAATGTAATAAAATGGTGTGCTTGGGCTATCTTCGTTGCATACACTGTGATTTTTCACATTTGCAGAATATGCGCTTTTTCCAAAAACTTATTATTTCTCAATAAAATAATATTACTTTTCACATTTCCTTTACGTTTTAAATTCGTTTAAGGTACAGGCGCTGATATTGGTTAGCGAGTGGTTATAAATCTTTCCTCAATTTGGGTATTTGCATGAGTCGGGTCACACACCAGGTAATAAGTATGCCATACCAGCTTTGGATCAAAGTCACCTTCTGGCATGTTGAGTAAGGAAGGAATCCAACGTGAGTGTTGTTTCGTTCTAGATAAGCTCAAGTTCTGAATCGGACTCAATCCTGGTGATCACGCAGGTCAGGGAAGTGGCCGCAGCCTCTCAACTTGTTCAAAGGCTTCGGAAAATCGCGTTTGATGAGGACACTAACTTCCCCAGTACTGATGTGATTTATAATTCGTGTTTCGTAGGTGTGCGTGCGTGTATTTCGTTACTAAGTCACCAGTTCCAAGACTCCAATGCATTGAAAGAAGCACATAGGATTCAATTGCGTGAAAAAAGAATGCTCTGAAACCTAACGTACTTTTATGAGTGCACTTATGGCACCGCGAAAACGTTGATTTAGTATCTTTGGATTGGACGGCCTTGGTTGCGGTACCTGTACCGGAGGACAGTGAAAATGGGGTAGCAGTTGATCAATTCCTGGTCTACACGGCCAGCCAATCAACATCTGACGTAGATATCATTGGAGAATCATGGAGCTTGTGTCCAAGACGCAGTATCTTTCGTGAAGTTTCAGCCTCTTGCGGGAACTTGAGTACGGACGTTTTGTGGGGAATTTTCCCGTACGTGTAGTATCTTTCCGATTGGCTAGCTCAAGCATATAAGGCGTTGAAGAACATGCAGTGGCGCGATGATTTTCCGGCTACAGTAAACGCTTTTAGGTACTCGCTAGCATAATTTTCGAGCCTCCGGTCTCATCCTTTCCCATTTTCAGTTTCATTCACGTGTTAGCCTTTTTATAAATGCCTTTTAACGCGCAGTCCCTCTCAGCCACGCATTAAAGACTTTTATTCGCAATGTCATTGGGAGAAACCAATGGATGGAATCGAACCGGGTGAGCAAGAACTTCATTTGAGCCAAACTCAACGTTCGCTCGGGAACCGATTCCTCGAATAACCCTTTTCTTAAAAAGTTCGAGTGTCTGATTCGCATGGATTCACCTCAAAGGAACAGTCTAGGCGTGGAACTGGGAGGTTGTTGTGATGTTTAATTGTTTGCATGTTATTCCATTGCATCCAGAACTAATTTTTCACTCATAGTGTGCATGCCAGTGGTTAGCTTTCAGACTCGCTCTTCATCATGGGCGTGTGGGAGACACGAGGACACACAGCAGACACGCCCGATCATCAGAGCACAGTCAGCCTAGCTGAGAAGCATTCAAACTATGCCAATCGATGACCGCGTTCAGCCCTCCATGCAAGTCTGCGAAACGCAAATAAATCCACGTGCAGCGTGCTTGAGGCACTAACGAGCGTCCAGAGGTCAGGAGGGAACAGTCGCCCAAAATGGACTGACCTGCAAGACTTCCACCATGGGTCTCACGCGACCACATGCGTGCTCACTGTTTTTTGCCAAGAGGATAGTTTATTTGAAAGCCGCGCCCGTCAGATGTTGAGGCCACGGTCTTCAAGGGTTCCTGAACCCGCCCTACAGCCACCAGAGCATGTGGAAATAAATCCGACTACACAGGGGGTTTTTGTTAACTGCTGTGGCCAAGACAGGAAGAAGAAGAAGACACAGGAGCTGCCCTTTCAAGTTAGCCAATCGCCTCCAAACAACCTCAGCTTGATTTCCAGGAGTCAAACCGGTCTCTATGAAGATAAACCACCGTTCTCTCTCTTACAAAAAGCCAAGGTTCCAGTGTCTTAGAAAGGGCCAGAGAAAGTCTCAGAACACTGGTGGAACAGGTGCATGAAGACAAGACTGAGCTCATTTCTCTGATTCGTCAGAAATTTGCCCCATCCGGGACGACAGCGGATGCTAAGCGTGCACTGGAACGGAGCTTCAGAGAAGACCTCCGCTTAGAAAAGTCATCCAGTGGTATTGGGGGGTATCCTCCTCTCTCGTCTCGGGGTAGGTCAACTAAGAAAGTCACCGATAGTACTAGGGGGACCCCGGGTGAAGAAAGAATCATGGAGGCCCTCTGTGGGGCAGCGTCATCCCCGGAATCCATACGAAATGAAGGAGCGTCTCCGTTCGCTGATAGAAGATGTTGAGAGCGGGAATGCAGAACTCACCTCTCTGCTCCATCGGGTACTGGTCACTAACTCTGGCCTCGCGATTCAGCACGAGAGCGCGCCTAAGACTTCGGTTAGACAAGAGACCGAGGATACGAGAGTGCCTGTCCCAACTGAAACGTTTTCCGGGCTGCCTAAGAGCATCTATTCAAGTGCGCAAGCAGGCACCCGGAGCACGGAGTCACCGAAGTCGGAAGCTCCCTTCTCCCCACCTCTAGCAGTAGATCGCGCCCCGGGAGTGTTTCTTGAAGACCCCCCACAGACAACATCTGAAGGCATGGGAGTACGCGGAACTCGTTCGAAGTATGCAGCAGTTTCTGCTGAGGGTCGGGCATTGAGATGCCACGAGGAGCTAAACTATAAAACACCCATCGGCAGAGGTGACATATTTGTACTTGGACAAGACATTCAGAGGTTAGTTAATGAAATTCGGTCGGGCTACCAGCGCATACGGCTGATTATAGAGGAGGCTTGTCTTGCCGATGGTCAGCAGCCCAGGCCAAACGAGCAAACCCTAACTGATAGTCAAACCATAAATGAATATTCCGATTTTGCACAGGGGACGGAGGTCAAAACGGCCGAGCCCCTTAGTGGAGAAAGGGATCAAAGTTACGTTGGGGAAGATGCACGAGGTCTGGCTGATCGACTGCCCGAAATGACCAATCCAGTGGAAACTCCCTACCAGGACGGTAAACCGCTCAATCATCAGAAACTCGAACCATGTGAACAAAAAGTGTGAAATAAATTTTGAGTCGAGGCTTACAGTACCACCGCTAAGGACGGAAGTGAATGATCGTGAATGTTGGACAGGGAGCAACCTGGGCAAGCCATCTACGACTACGAAAGTGGCAGTGGAGGCTTCCATTAAACCGACAGTAGGCCGCACGTCAACTAAACTGTCGTTAACGGTTGGCCGACGGAGTGTTGGCAGCTTGACTGAGGCAGCCTACCAACCCGGCAACCAGGCCGCCGAACATTCTCTGTCCGTCGGCCAAACCCAACCGCCAGAAGAGAGTCAACGTCCTTCTTCGAAAGAGGTTGCAACCATGACAGGTCTGGGGGGAGAAGGTGTCTCTGCGAAACCAAGTAAAATTAGCTCACTGATGACAACCTGCAGTACGAAATGGCAGGACACCAAACAGGGCATTTTAGCGTCGTTGAGAGGACGAAGTCACAGTTTTCTTCCAGCAACATCTACGGGGACTTACCCTGCCCCCACGAAGACACCTGATATGAGCAAAGATAGCTACAATGAACTTGGGGATTACGAACCACTCGCTGTTGTTCCTCCTGTCTCTTCTCCCTCAAATGTCTGTTGCGCGATCAAGACGCTGTTGTAACTGCTTGTCGCATGAAGCGTCTGTGCACATTTCACATGGCTCTGAAGGGTCCATGTCTCCAAGAAACGAAACTCCGGCAAGTATTTCAAGTGGCGTGCCGACGCTCGTTTCGACTGATTCTGGTAACAGAAAAGAAAGTCTTGGCAGCATGTCGGACGGAGTGCTTGAGCACAATTCGATCAGTTTGACAAGAAACCCCGTCATAAAGACGAGCATGAGGGTCTCTCAGAATATTAGTCCGGAAAGCGATATGCATGATTTGCATTTGAAACAGTCGTCCTTAGAAGATTCCCCCGCAGTGAAAATTCTGCTCCTAGAGCATAACCTGTCTGAGGCGCTTAATACTGGCACACCTATTCCTTCCTTTAGGACATCCGTCGAAGAACCCATGGAAAATGCTACCACTTCGTCAGAAAGTCGACTGAAACCACATGGTAATGACGCTAAAGTGCAAGACAGTCAGCCGGAAGCATCAAAAATGCAAGGAGAACTAGTCCCGTTTAAGCAGGAGCCCCCAGATGATCAACCTGCTCTGAGGAAGCAGTCACTTTTATCGGTCAGAAACTCAGCAGAAATTCGGATCGTGTCGACTTCTCCCACTTCCTATATGTTAACCGCAGAAATTGTGGACCTCAGTCCAGTTATTGACTCTGAACGTACCCCTTCAATTTCTCCGGACCCTGTCACTTCCCTGGGAAGGATCTCAAGGTCGTCCATGTCGCAGCACAGCCCCACCGAGTTTTTGGCAGTTGATGGATACCCGGAGGAGGAGGAGGAGGAGGAGGAGGAGGAGGAGGAGGAGGGAGGAGGAGGAGGAGGAGGGAGGAGGAGGAGGAGGAGGAGGAGGAGGAGGAGGAGGAGAGGACGCCTTCTCCGTCACTTTTAGCCCCACAGAGATCGGACTCAATCGTACTTCAGACATCTGAGGTTGCGGGCAAGCGATTTTTAACAGAGCCGGCCGGTCAGCGGACCTCGGAGACTTCTGACAGCCGCAATGAGGCACGTCTTCAGGCGCTTGACTCTCGGCCGGACCTTGGCGGATATGTGAATGAAAGAATCATTGAGATGAAGACCGACAAACCGAAGGACGAGGCAATCTTACGTTCGAGTCTTCGAAGCGACCGGTCCTCCCAGACTGGAGATCTCATGGGACGTGTCAGCAGCACGTTAGGCAGGGACAACTCCCCAGTCACTGGTAGCCGCCCCAAGCCCTCGATTAGGAGCGTTTTGCCTAAAATTGAACCCATTAAAAACAGCGAAATTCCCACCACCGATGAAGAGCAAGAAAAAGAGGATTATGAGGACGGTGAGGAGCAAGATAGAGTACGAAAAAGAGCCAAGCGCGTGCGTGGCAAGGCAGACAGTATACCTAAGTTCCTCCGACAAACAGGGGACTCCCGTGGCTTCGGCAAGCAGTTGCTACCTGAACGCGCAAGGCCATCGGATCAACCAAGCGCGTGTCCAGGGAATTTCCGTCTGAGTAGGCAAGAGCGTAAAACGAGCCCCCCGCACTTTGAAGACCTCTCAACGACTTTGCTTCTAGGTTGCTCTGAACCCCAGTCGCCGCCGACTTCAAAGGAAGCGCTACGCAGAGCACCTCGTTGTTCGCATAGAGCTTGTCATGTGGCTGGCGAGAGAAAGCAGGATCACCAGTGCGTCTGCCCTCCACCTAGGCATCGACCACGACACCCGCGGAAGGCACAAATATCCAGCTAGTGTCATACATTCTGTCTTGAAAGAGATTGTATTTAGTTTTTTTCCTCGTTTTATCCCCGTCACCGTCCCCGTCTAGCCCCCCGCCCCGCCCCTTGCTTTAATTGGGTTCTCGCTGAACGCACTTACAGTTTTGTTTAGCCACAAAGTGGCATTCAAGTACACATTTGTGGATAAAACAGCAGGTGTTTTAAAGCGTGTGCCCACTGACGTAGGGGGCAAATATAATGAACTAGGATAGATGACTTGAATACTCCCAAGTGTGCTATATCGCATTCAAGCTGAGGATGGATGGGTCGCATCCAGTTAATTATATTTTAATAACTTCGTCTCCATGACCATTTCGACCATCATATATCGACCACTGTTCTCCAGTCCAAACCAGCGCGCGTTATCAATCCTCCAGCTCTGCGACTCGAAAACGATAGCCAGTACGGTAGGGTAGATGTGGGGTTTGAAGTAGCAATGGCTGTGCCCGTGCAGTGGTTCATGAGCTGTGTTTTCCCAGAAATAACGGAGGTATTGGAGTCTACCGAACGCGGTGGGTGGGGGGGGGGTGTTGCGGAGTTTTAGGCGACGTTGACGGTCGCATTACATTGATAGCGGGAACAGGGGCGACATGGCAGGTCAGTCGGTAGGCCTGTTGAGTGTTGTTTATCATGTCGAGCGACCGACAATGTGGGATTCATTTTAAACCTGGTAACTTACATGGCAAATAGCCATCTTACACCTCCGATGAAGTGGCATAGATACTCTAGGTGACCTAACTCATGCAATGTGGGATCGAGATTTGAGTGAGTAGTTTAGCGTAAATTCATTCTTCGTATTTTAGTTTGTTAAGCGGATTTGAGGCTCGGAAAAGCTTTTACTAAAGAACGCTACATGTTCAATCTTACATGCTGAAGGAAAACAGGCAGGATTTTGACAAAATCGGGGTCGCCAGAATCCAAGAAATGTCCTATGGTATTTACTATCGCAGAGTGCAGTGCATAGTTTTGTGTATTGTGTTATACAATAATATTAATGAGTGTGAATGATTTTAAATAAATCCCTCATGAAACCAGAAATTTCGATCTTAATTCCATGAAACTCAGGTGAAGACAAGCGTAAGAAATCACATTGTTTTGTAAAAGCAACCAAAGAACTCAGTTGTAGAAATTATTTTGCGCAAGTTGCTGAAGTTTTGCCACAAAATGCAGGTGAAAACATATTTAGCAGTATTTTTGTTTTACTTCAAGATGTTGTGGAGATGTACGCCCAGAAAATCCTTTGTTACTTTGGACGTATGCCATACGATATTTTTTATATAGTTTTCACTTATCCGGAATTAAGAAATGCAAAGGACAGAAGATTAGTAGTTTTCGCAAATTCTTACTAAATATTCGGATACTCTCTTATATATTTGCAGTCATAGAGTGGAGCATTAAAAAAATGTTAAAATGCACTACAAATAAGCGAACAGTGCTTCTATTCATTGTCCCCAGAAATTGTCTCATTTATTTTCAGGAAAATCACAAAACTGATCAAAATTCCGCAATTTCATTTTGGCTTAACTTTGGAAAAGGGTAAATTCCGCATATATTTGTCAGCAAAGTAGCTAATCAACGCACCTTTTAAACGGATAACTTATCAAAAAAACGTTTCTAAATTGATTTTAGACATATTAGTTGTCGAATTTTATTGCAAAATATCAATGAGTTTTCATGATTGGGTGAATCTACAAATAAGACACAAACGACCATCTCCCTTAGAAGGAATACCAAAAAGCTCACAACTTTGGTAGATGCTTATACCAACTACCATATTTTAAAGTTTTTGACAAACACATAGAGTAGGATCTGAAGTTATTGTTAATCGATTTAAAACAGTGAAAATCATGAAACATTCACCGATGTTCCCAGGGCAAGCTGAATCTAAATGTAATCCAATACCAGAAACACCTACAAAGAAATTTGGCGAAGGGATAATTCTCCTTATATACAAAATGGTGTGCTTGGGCTATCAGCCGTAAATTCTATTTAAATTTCTTCGTTGCATTCACTGTGATTATTTACATTTGCAGAATATGCGCTTTTTTCTAAAAACCTTATTATTTCTCTGCAAAATAAAATTACTTTTCAAATTCTATTTACGTTTTAAATTCGCGTAAGTTTGTTCCTTAATATTGCATGCTTTGATGCCAGTTTGCGAGTGATTATCAAACATTCGTAAATTTCGTCATTTTGCATCAGGTAGGCTCTCTACTTTACCGTGAAAACAGACCAATTAGAGCCGAGGAGCCTTGCATCCAACCACAACTCTCTGCGCGGATCCTTGGGGAGGGATCGATCCTGTCAATTTTTCAGTAACCGAGTGAAACCTCATTGCTGCTTCGAAGTGTCAACCACAGTAAGATTATAAAAAAACGCGTTGAGCCCTCGAAGCCTACATTGCATATCAAGGTACGAGCAAGAAGTGCTATTTACCCCTGTTTATATTAACTCCGATAAGAAGGTCATTTGCAAACGATGCCTGCGCTGTTTTGACGCAAATCTGGTGTAATTTTGCAACGCATTCACGGACCACCGTTCATGCTTCCGAGAGTTTCAGATTTCGGTTACTATATATCTTCTGTGTTCTTCCCTTGCTGTCTGTTTTACGTACCAATTTTATCCACAATGAATCTAGGCCTTTTTAATGAAAATTATGAAATGGTACTTTGACAGTGCCTTGCCGGTGCTAACCAAATATAAATTATAAATAAATTATAAAATCAAATGTCTCTCTCTCTCATACTGAACACAGGTTATGGGCAGGATCGTTCTTTTCTAGGCACCAATTACGCCTCAAAATGTTGATACCTGTGAGATTTCTCTAGGGCTCTGGACAAGGAAATTGAAAAACAGCATCAGGCGCTAAAGGCGCTAGTTGGCTAAAGGAGTGTGTAAATGCTTTTTCCCCCTTTAACGCAGACAAGGCGTTATACGTCGGCAAGATACGCACCCTAGAAGCATCTGTTGTTGCAAATGTGGGAGAAACTTGGAGATCTTGGAAGATAAATTAACCATTCCGCACTTATGGTCCCATGTCAAAGTCCATCGATAAACGACTTTGGCTGCAGTTGCAAACCTGAGACTGAGTCGTGCTCTACAGCCTGGCCGGGAAGGTGAGGGATGGGAATGAAAGCTCCGCAGATCGATTTATTGATTTCAGACTCGATTCCAACGCTTCAATCACAGTGAGCGGTGGCGCAGATCGAACGGCAGCACCTAATGCCCAGCGAATCTCTTGAGGCATTGACTGGAACCTTTAAAGTATGCTTTCGATTTGCAGTAAAAAAAATACTGACGGGCACTTAGAGGACTACTTTTAATGGAAACGCACAATTTCAGCGTAATTGGTAGGTGGTGCTATGCTGGCCGTCGGTTAGGAATTTTTCAAGCAATCTATGTTAAGCGCACTCGAAAAAATCACTATTTAAACGTGTAACATTGATTTGGGACGAGTGCGCAGATTCAGTCATATCTGGTTGGAGAAGATGTTCGTTTAAGTATTTTCCATATCAACATTTCATCTTTTATTTGGTTTGATGGCACCTCGATTAAATATGCACAGGGGCATTTAAATTTTCAGTGTAGATTATAAAGTTGGAAAGAAGCTTTTGGTCCAGTCGATCATTTTTTCAGCGACTATGAACAAAACTGTCCTTTCTCATGCTTGCTTTGCTGTAAACTGCACCTTCGTAAAATTTTACTCTTAAAGGAGGTGCGCATTTTGTTCTTTACTTAGTGTCACATCATAACCCAGCGTTTTCCATTGTTTTAAGGCCAGAAAAACACACCAAAATGACTGCGGCAAAGAAAGCTCTGTTCTTCAATGTCCTCTTTTAAGGTGATGCGGCGAGTGAATAAGACGCCCTCTATACGTGGGACAGAAGAAGGCTATTCAGTCGCCGGAAATATTTCTTTATGCATCTGGTTTCCGCGATCGAGCAGTATTATTATTATTATCCTTCTCATACTCCTCCTCCTCCTCCTCATCCTTCTTCTTCTTCTTCTTCTTCTTCTTTTTCTTCTTCTTCTTCTTCTTCGTCTTCTTCTTCTCCTCCCTACACCTGGAATTCGAATATTCACCTTAATTCGTGAATAAACCTTGAACAAGCTGTCTCAAAAACCTTTCCAGCAGCAAGGGTTCTGGTAACATTCTCTACTAACCCTATTTTCTGTGGAGAAGGCAAGAATAGGTTGCCATCTCAGCCCACCTCAATGTGCGTTAACTCCTTCATTTGCTCTTGTATAGCAGGTTACATTGGTCACAGAAGTCGGCACCTATCTAAAAGAATACGGATACGCCTCCAGGTATGGTTGAGAAAAGGTGAAAGTAAAGACATAAACAGAGCCATTCTCGACATGTAGTTGAGTCTAAACATTGTGGGGACCACAACGAAGCTTTTAGTGAGATTTATAAGGTCCTATTAGTAAAGGTATCGTGAGAGCAGTACCAAACAAAATAATAACCCCAACCCCGTTTAATACGGGACCAGTGGTAATAGGAGTTTAATGGGTAGGCATTACGAAGGATAATAATAGAAAAAAGCATATTTTATTTTTATTTTAAAGCAACTTGTAGCGAATAATTCAAGCTGATGTATACGATAAACTGAACGGTAAGTCCAAGCGGCATATGTGTATCAAGATTAAGGTCATCAAGTAGTGTACCTTTACCAAAGGACCCTGTGGGGTACAATGAGATGACTCGAAGTAAGAACCGACACAAGAGGAAGCCGAAACGGCCGAAGACTAAAGGCGTCGGAAACGGAATAAATCAAACATCTGTATGGAATAGAAAACTAAACCTCGCCTACTATAAAAATATAAGTAACTAGTTATGTACAGTATATACGTGTGATGCCATCACCACATCTTTAACGTCCAAACAAACTACCTAAACCACTGGGTCAGCGTCTACTAGCAACAGCAGAGCCGGCTGCCGTCAGATTATGGAAGCCGATCGTGTGCGCACAAACGAATCTCGTACCAGCTCCATGTTTGCCGTGGTCAAATCTCGATCAACTGTGTGCACCTTCCCGCCCTCTATCTCCTTCCCTGACCTGACTATTCATAACCACCATTGCCTCTTGTTGGTGCTCTCCCTTCCCCCTTTTCTACCCCCCTTTTGTCTTAAAACAAAGTTCAATTGATTTCTCTAATCGCTTACGTGTTGTAATCGACCCCACCCGTATATATAGATGGTCTGGCCTGACGAGAATTTATCGAAAACCTACTCTTCAACTAGTCCTTCGTTCCAAAAAATTTAAATACAGTGTTGTCTCTTCTAAAACGCAAAATCCGGCATCTTCCTATAAAATCGTCTCTATGACATCATAAAAGATTACATTTAATATTGATTAAACTGCAAGCAGCAATAATGAACCTGCGCATGCCAAATATCGCGGCCCAAACCATATAGTCCTTACAAACTTCCTGAAAGACGAAAGCTGAAGACAACCTGTCTGTCTATAAAATGAACGCGTTAGACTGAAGTTAAATCACTTACCACTTTAAAGTTGATCCCCAGCCTCCGTTGTGTCCAGTGAGCACGGTGACCGCAAAAAAACCTACTCAAACTTCATTTATGAGTGCTGTTGAGTATGCCTGCGCGAACAGTACCAGCAGAAACAGCGCCTAATAATACCGTTTCATTGTAATGCGTTAAGTTATACACTGGGCATTTTCCTCTAAATTCTGAATCTTTTAGGCTGCTGCATGTTGCTGCCACCTTGTCTTTTCCTACAGCTTCGTGGTGCACACCACGTCTTTCCAATGTTTCCCTTTTCGGGCTAGACAGCCAAACGTCGGTTACAACCCTGTAGTCTAAGGAAAGGAATGTGTCGAACATAACTTTGAAAGCAGCATTCTTTAAAGGTCGATTGCCAAAATTCCCATGGCTCCTCCACGCAAGTACGTGGCAATCATGTGGTCATGAATGGGGATGTTGGGATGGTTATATTTCAGTCTTGCCCAAGAAATGCATCTGATTTGCATCTTCTGCTTCTTCTTCTTCTTCTTCTTCTTCTTCTTCTTCTTCTTCTTCTTCTTCTTCTTCTTGAAAATGCGATAGAAGGATGTAACCATTGAAGCTCACCGGAAAATTTATAGACTTCCATAGTTACTTTTTCCCGTATCTGCTTTACTCAGACGTCTAGAAAAGCCAAAATGGTGTCGCCTATCAATTAGCCCGAGATTATGTATTCTGATGCAAATGAGCGCTGCAAAAGCCCTTTAGTTATTGTTTAACTTCCAGGAGGTCCCATTCATAAGCAAATAGACGGATGGAGTCGTGATCTTTTGCTGGTAAGGGACGCAACAGTGAGGGGTTCGGCGCCTCAGTGGGTTCCCCAGGGTGCCCCCCACCCTATAAGGTTTCAACTGACGATGCCCATCCTAGGCCCCACAGCCTGGTGGACGCAAGATGGTGACTCGCACGCGCATGGAGTATTTCATATCGATAGCAGGTTTGCGCAGCATCTGTCTCACTCTCTCTTCATCACCCGGGGTCGAGATCGGCTGACAAAGCTAAACAGTCACATGCGACCTGCTCGGATCCCATTTGAGTATCGGTGCAATAGATGCAACATTGAGAAGGAGCCGTTGAGCCCTCGCGCAGTTCACTTCACCTTCACACACACGAAGACTGAGTTACTCAATCAATTGGCAGCCTTCCTAACCAGGACATTTCACCAGCCGTAAAAAAATCAAGTGCATCAAATACATTACAGCGAGGGGATGTGCTAAAATGCCCTGGGGATGGATTACCCAGGCTGGGCACCACCCTCTTTTCCCTCTCCCATCCACCCATCCATCGGTGCGCCGTCAAAGCCAACCAGTTATCTGATACTGAGATGGGCTGCATATGACTGGCGCGGCGTCAACCTGCGCCTTGGCGTGCCACCACGCGTGCTCATGTATGGCAGCTGTTATGGGACGCACAGGCTCTGCGTAGCTTGTTTAACGCGAGTCTGCTTTCCCTTTAGGTCCAACGCAGCTCCACCATGGCCCGTCGTTGATTCAGGCTGGCACATAACGCCTTTCTGTTGTTGTGTTCTTGTTTGTTTTTGACCCCAGTACGTGGGCCTGTGCCCTCTCCCATCACCCGTCCTCTTGACTTTGTCTTGACACCAGACCCAGATGAGCAGTGAGGTAGATGCAATGAAAGTCTATTCTCATTATAATCCAGCGCAAGTCGCCGTCCCTGCACCACGCTGCTGTGAAACACGCGGTGGACATAGTTGAACTCGATTGTCGAACTGTAAGACACACAAAATCCCACCCCCCGTAGCCTCGAGGTCGGTTTCATTGCTCTCTTGCTCACACACGCTTGAAGGCTTCACGCGGATCCTTGTGCGTGTTCGGGACAATGGGACATCCCCAACCGCACGTTTATTTGCAGACAATTGGAATTTGGAAGACTGCATCACCCAAACGGTCAAAAATCCGCAAGTTGCAGACGATGGGTTGGTCATCACGGGAAGAATGGTGTCTCTAACCGTGGTCGTAAAAAAGTCTGCCCAAGTTAACATTCAGAAGGTTGCTGGCAGTCATTCGAACTCGACTGAAGTTCTTTTTCGTATGATGCAATTCCTTCCATTTCTTCTCCTAAAAGACTGCATTCTTCCGTGATACCTTAAAGAAAAGTTGGCAGGTGAAGGCGAGGACGGTGCTTGAAAACTGTTAGAGGCTGAAAACGAGGACGTACACGAGGATTGAAAGGATTGTTATGTCTCCGGAAGGTCATCGTGCTGCAGAAGGTTCTCGGTCGGCCTGTTTCCACGAGCCACGCAATCAGGGAGACCTTGCCTGCAGGCGAAATTTCGGTGCAAGTGCTTGCATGCATAACAGCGGTAGCATACGTTTTGAAATGCAACCTTGACGCTTTTTCGAATGCTGTTCACGTCAGATATGTATTGGCTGACCGTATGCGGCATCATTTTGTCACCAGTTCATTCAATGGTCCTCATTTGTCATCGCTTTTAACTCTAACTCGAGCATGACTGATAAGCATTCACACAACACTGACCAATCCAGAGACATTGTGGCAAGTAAACAAAGATGATCTCGTAAGACAATTTGAATGCGGAAGAAAATACTGTCCATACCTTCATTTGCCTAAAAACCTCAGGTCGATAGAAGAACTTTGATAAGATTGGTGGTTGTGGAAGCAGGGGTCAAACCAATCACGTAAACTACGCCAATTGCTTCAGTTTTCCGCATATCTGCGCGCATGATGGCTGAAATGGATGCATGAGGACTGTTATCTCTTGTAATCCAAACCAAAATTCCGACATGTTTTTTTAGACAACAAAATAAAACTTAAGTAAATTTGTAATATTAATTATCATGCAGCAGAATCCACAGACATGTTAGTCACCCCAGAACACGGACCTTTGAACGAGCTTCTTTCCGGCCGCTTTCAGAATTTACACCCTGACAAAAAGGACTAATTGAGTAGTATGCATTTTTTCCATTTATTTTAAATACCCTTATAGATTCAGTTCAGTTCAGTTCAGTTTTATTAAGGGAAATATAGGCGAAGCCCATGAGCTCTCTATTGATGTCAGTGACACTGTAAATTAAAAAAGGCTGACATATAACGGACGTTGGACAAAGGGTTATCTCCCCGACACACTGCAGGGTATTGGACAAACAATTATAAAATAATGTTACTAAAAAATAGGGAGTGGTATGTTATATACGCGAAAATTGTGGATGGGAATATGTTTCAGGAAATGTGTTAGGTTCGGAGGTCGTGGTGGTACTTATGGCTGTACTGGTCAAACTTCCGCTTAAAAGTGTCAACGGATGGGGACACGATTATGTCGGCCGGCAGAGCATTCCAGGCCTTAATCACTCTGTTGGAGAAGAAGAACCTTCTTGTGTCGAGTCTTGCACCTGTCACACGTAGTTTAATGGGATGTCCTCGCAAAGTAGTGGTAGTGGCCAGCTCAAAGAAGTCGCCAGATGCAAGACAACAATCCTGAAGCCGCAGCATTCGAAAGGCTTGTATTAAGTCGCCGCGTAGCTGTCTATAGTCCAGAGGAAACAGATCAAGATTAGACAATCGTGTCTCGTAAGGCAGGCATCTTTGACCTTGAACAAGCTCGGTTGCACGTCTTTGGACCTTCTCAAGGGTGTTGTGGTCTTTGACTGACCACGGTCTCCAGGCTTGTATGGCAAATTCCAATTTTGGTCGCACGAACATCCCGAAGACCTTATTAAAGCACTCTTTTGTCGAACTTTGCAAACGCTCGCTTAATTAGATACAAGCTTGACATGGCAGATTTTGCTACTTTTGAGCAATGAAACGATGGCTTCAGTGTGGGCGTGATCCATATTCCTAGATATTTTCTGAGCCTCTACCTCTGGTAGCGGTGTGTCGTCCAGATAGTAAATTCTCTGGTGCCCGGAGCTGGTTCTGCCGAATCGCAGAATATTGCACTTGGTAGCATTGAATGGGAGGAGCCAGTTGTGCGACCATTCCTCGAGTCGATGCAAGTTCGCCTGTAGATTTTCTTCATCAGCTGCGTTGTGGATGACCTTCCAAAGCTTTATATCGTCAGCAAACATGGCGGTGTCACAGTCCAAGCCACTTACGCAATCATCAATGTATATAAGGAAGAGGATAGGGCCAAGGACGGAGCCCTGAGGAACCCCACTCTCAACCGCCACCTCCGCCGATTGTTGATCACCAAGACGGACAATCTGAGATCGCCCAATCAAGAAGTTTTCGATCCACTTCAAAAGCTTGACCCTTACCCCAATACGGTTGAGTTTGTATAGGAGACGTTGGTGAGGCTCGCTATCAAAGGCCTTCTTGAAATCTATGTACACTGCGTGCACTACATTTCCTTCATCGACCGCTCGGGTTCATCGTTCCAGAGAGTAGAGCAAATTAGTTAAACAGGACCTTCCTCTGCGGAATCCGTGCTGCGCTTCAGAGAGAAGATGATGCCGCTCCAGAAACTGCATCAGTTCACGTTTGATGATTCGCTCCATAATCTTGCAACATATGGAGGTGAGACTTACCGGCCTGTAGTTATTTGCGGAAGCCCGGCTGCCACTTTTATGTATTGGGGAAATCCACGCGGTCTTCCAATCGGGTGGCAATCTGCCTGCAGCGAGGGAGGCTCGGAAGAGTAGACACAAGGGTTCTGCAAACTCTACGGCCAACTCCTTCAACAACTTTGCCGGTATTACATCCGGACCTGGCGATTTGGTTTCGTCCAGCTTCAGTAGTTCCTGCAGAACAATAGGTTCTGTTATGACCACTGAGTCAATTGTCGGGACCTCTTCCGCACTATAGTAATCAGCGGTAAAATTGGCTTCTCTCGTAAAAACCGACTGAAAGAACTCAGCTAGATGCTCAGCCTTTTCTTCGTCCTTGCAAAGTTCGACGCCTTCATCCGTTTTTAACAAAGGGATGGGGTCTTTATTTCGAGTGCACTGCCTAATGTAGTTGTAGAAGAGCTTCGGGTTTTCTGCTGCACGGTTTATCAAGTTACTCTCAAAACTTTGGCGGGCTTTATAAACCAGGCCTTTAACCCTGTTCCTCTGCGTCTTGTACTTCGTCAGCGATTCGGCGGTCTTTTCCCTGAGATAAGTTTGCCATAGCTTTCGCTTGCGGTTTACTTCACTCTTCAGTGTGTTCGTTAGCCACTGGGGCCTGTTGGTGATCTTTTTTTCGAATTAGGACAGTAGTTGGTGATAAGTCCTTGTAATACGGCCTTAAATTGCAAACCAATCCTCGAGAATACACCCGGTGAATGTTTCATTCCAATCTAAATGGCGCACATCAATTTTTCATTTGGGTAAAGTCTCCACGCCATAGGTTGCGTGTGACTGTGATGCTTCGATCGGGGACAGAGAAGAGTGAATATTCCCATTGTAGGACTACGTGATCACTTTTGCCCAGCGGGGATAGACAGTTCACAACATCTACGCTGTCAGGCGCCTTTGTCAATACAAGGTCCAAACAATTAGCTTGTTGCCCCTCGCGTATTCTGGTCGTAGACAGGACGTATTGAGTTAGGAAGCGTTTGTGTATAGCTTCTAGGAGGCAGCGATCGAAGTTTAATTCCGAGCCTGGTGCCGAGCTCAGATTCCAACCGATATTCGGAGCGTTAAAGTCGCCCATAATCATTACTTCGGATCGACTAGCAAAACGATTCTAAATCATCTATCAGTCTACTGTCTGACTGCGGATCGTTTCTTGGTGGTCGGTAGACCGTTAGGATCTCAAGTGCTTGAGACCCCGGCGTTCTGATGGTGAGCCAGATGGCTTCAGTTTCGCACGCGAGCTTTTCCTTTTTTTCTGACGCGAGCAGGCCATATCTGACATAAGTCAGCACACCCCCACCATGACGTCCTGTTCTATCCTTTCTGAATAACTGAAAACCGGGAATGGCAACTTCACGATCGTCCACCTTCGCGGTCAGCCACGTTTCAGTTATGGAGATGATATTGGGTGAAGTTTGGCACACGTATATCTTAAGCTCATCTTATTTAGGGAGTAGGCTTTGGACATTGGTATATAAACATTTTAGTTTATTTGTGTGTTTTAAGCCGGCTATGTCGCTGCCTTCTTTAATTGAGGCAGCTGGACCGACATTCGCACAGGATGAGTCCATATTCAAGAGACTTTGCATATTTCCGCAGTAGAACTGGATTTTGTGTAGATTTTTGCATTGGATTAGTTGCTCGACCGTGAGACTTTTGTCAGAATGATGGGCGTCCTCCACAGAAGGGGTTTTGTATTCAAATAATCACTCCGTTCCTTATTACAAGTCCCTTCTCTCCCTGTTCTTTCAAGTTCTTTAATTCCGCTTTAAGCGCCCTCCATTTCATTCTCTCTTGTACGGAGTAGTCCTGTTGAAAAAAAATACCTCTGTGACCGGGGACTCCCCCTGCTGTTCGCTCGATTAGAAGGTCTCTCTGAAGTTTGTTTTCCAAAATTACCTTTAAAGGCCTTGATTTATTTCTTAGAAGGTTTTTGTTATCTTTACTATTTAGTCGGAAAAGTTTAAAAACCCTAATTTGTTCATCCTCTCTTATTATTTCACTCAAACACTCTTGCAAGGCTCGGATGTATTTTCTTAAAAAAGGAAACACATACTATTTTATGTTTATTTAATAGCAAATTTCGGCTCCAAATGCCAGAAGGTAACTTTGATCCAAACCTTTAGTGACACGCCCATCACAAATTTAACCGAATTAATCGAAAGCGTACGATGGATAATAATGCCTTTCGTCGGTGCAACTAACTCCATCAACGTATTTGAATAAAAAAAACAGTACGTGACCGTTAAATTGAGCGTAATTTCTGTTGAACGAAATATTCGTCAACTCTATAACCCGAATATCAAGTCGGTCGTAGCTAACTTAGGACTCATTGGTAGTCCAGCTAAGTATGACGGCTTTTCCATCCTTTTTTGTAACCGTTTGTTTTTTTCTTCATTTATTTTAGCTGCTCTTTTTTTCTACCAGAGCATGCTATTCCACAGCTGGAAGTTGTAGAGGCCTTCCGAAGTGTTTACGGGTTGCGTAACAAACCGATCGAGGCTTCTAGACTAATGAATACTGGTGACGACAGACGTGGTTGCTAATACGTCTAGACCACGTCCCTCGCAAGGCTGTCAACGGCACCCTACTCCGAACCATGGACACGCTGTCAACGTTGCCACGCCCCTTCCCCCCCCCCAGTCAGGACGTCAACGTCGCATAAACCACCCCCTACCCCCACAACCTCACACTTGGCATATTTACCCACTCCCCTTCCCATCGTCCATGGCTTTGGGATAAGCACTGTCAACGCCCCCTATCGAGCCACCACTGTCCTTCCGCACTGCGCATCTTTGTCAAGACAACGTGCGCTTTCTTGGACTAAGGAATAGTTGTAGGAACGCCCCAGGCGGTAACGCGGTTTCCAGTACTACGCCGGAATATAAACTGCCCCCACAACCGGTCCTATAGGTGGCCTTGCATCAAATCTCAGGAAGGGTAACTACCACGGTGACCTTGTCCGAAACCTAAGTCAAGCCTGGGGGTTCTTATTCCAGTGCCTTGCTGGTTTCTCAAACACAAAAACAGGAAACACGTAGTTAGGTGGACAAGGAGCGTACAGGGAGCTCGGAGGACTGCAGCAGCAGTCCTCGGCGTATGCTCTAGCAACCCCCTTTATACATGGAAATCCATGTGGAATCAGGGTCCACCGATCGATAGTGGTTGCAAGTCAAAGCACAGGCATACCGCCTGGTCCCGAATTTCCGGGCTTCACTTCACTTCCGGTAATTAATTATCGAGAACCATAACCAACAAGACAGGAGAGGCTGCATGATCGTTTCCAGTTTATGTGCCCTCATGCGTCAGCTGTACAGGACGGATCGACTAGAATGCCTTGGTAGCTGAATTAAAAACAGTACCATTGGACCATGGACTGAGGTCCTGTCGGTCGCAATTGAGTATATTCAGTGTCGCATCGAGGTGCAATTGATCGATGTGTCCTGATTGCGAGGCAGTTCCCTTTTACCTTGCAGCTGTCGTCTAGAAGGAATGAAGAACTGCGACGGCTTGCATGCCTCTATGCGGGACCTGTGTGTGCGGCTTAATTGTGGGGAACTTTAATCAACGACCGAGGAGCTCGAACGCCAGGCTCCGTCTTCTCGACCTTTGGATTGGCCAGAGCTGACTTGCTTCGGAAACTAGAACAGAAATGGTCCCTACATGGGTACTAGTTAAAAGCCAGACACGTGTTATGCGATTTTGTGCTCCTACCATATGACACAACTGCGGTTCAATGGGTCATCTAACACTCCCATTTTCTAACTGGTTGGGGAATGCACTTTAACATTTCGTCAGAAATTTCTGTCCGCAGCTGAATTAAAATCGTCAGATTATGACCCGTCATTTACAGCCTCAACCTTCATCTAGCTGCTCGGCTTGTACATTGCCACCCTCGAGGAACTGACAGGATGACAGCTACTCCCGGAAAGTAGACAGTCTATTTTGTGCAACTGAAAATTTGATCACTAAACAAAGAAACGAACAATAAACGGCCAGGCGTGTGCCCAGAAAATAGTATTCCCCCCAAGCTAATTCGAGATTTTTTACGTAAAGATAAACAGCAGCAAAATCGTATTTTAAACTTCAGTCCTGTGCCTGCCTGAGGTTTTTTTACATGCCATCAGCGCACTAGTAAGGGCTCGAAGTAACGCTTGCCGTGATTGGTCTGCATAACGCACGCGTCCTGCTAGCCTGTCCGATGCCCTCTTCAAGTTAGGCCCCTGCTTTTGCGTCCCAGCGTCCCCGTTGAATGCACGCAGACCGAGTGCTGTGGGCGTTGGGACTCGGCGACAGACTGCCGCGATCAGTCCTGGCCACTACGACGGTAAGGCGCAATAACGCCGTCTTCTCGCGGCTGCCAGTCGGTGGTGGCAGCCGCTTTCATCATTGGTCCATTTCAAGGTTATTGGCACATCTGCGCCTCTCGGATTGGATAAGTCAAGCGCATTTGCGACCGCGCAAGGCAGCTTGTTTCGATCGGAGAGTCCAGCAGAAACGGAAGTGCTGGTGCTTGCGAGAATGATGATCGTAGGGAGGGTGGCGGGACGAGGAAAGAAGGGCCCGGCTGCGAACAGCTAGGCAGGTCGGGAAACGTTGAAGGTACCGGTTAAACCACCGCGGGTGTAGGCGCGTGCCTATGTGTGCGTTAACTACGCCACTGTAAAAAAAATCCGCACGCAGAACTGATCTAACAGTAGTTTGGGCATTAGGAAGACGTTTAATCAGTTTATTTGTTCACATGGGCCGTTGTTGACACGGGATAGAAGCCGAAGAACACGATCCACGCTCCTGTTTAGGGAGATCTACCGCGGCCTTTTGACGTTCAGTGCCCGGTTTCGGCTGAGGCAGTGAAATTGATATGAAACCTTGGTAGGGATGCCTTGTATGCCCACCTAAACAGGACACGGGGCTAGGAACCGCCAGCCCGTTTAAAATATATGTCCTACGGTTCATTTCAGGAAGGATAAATATACCCGTGTCCTTACGCTAACACTAACCCTAGCATAAAACAAAACTGTAACCTTAATAATAACCCTATCCTAAACCTAAACCCTACAGTTACCACGATGATAACCATAACTCATAGCCTAGTCATGACCCTAACCCAACAGCCTTAACAGCTAGCTGAAACCTAACCCAAAACCTAATCCTAACCCGCACCTTAATCCTAAACATAATTTCCTTGGGATTTAGCGCGAAGCCGCGTGTATTGTAGGTGGTTCCTTCTCCCGTGTTCTGTTTAGGCAGTCATACAAGGCATCCTTGCGGAAACATTTATCTTGGTTTGAGTTGCAATCTTGAGGGTTGGACAGAGCTATATTTTGATGGTTTTTTGACGCCTAAGTTCGGTTTTTCTATGCGTGATATGCACCGAAGTTCATCCAAATTTGTAATTTACTTCGAGCTTAAAGATTAATTTAAGTACTAATTAGTAGGGGGAGAGGAGGGTATAAATTCTGAAGAAGGATGCGCTATGCTCCTGAATGAATGGACAATCAATTGAAAAGTTTTAATAGGCCTAAGAGAACAAAAATCACTTAGACGAACCATAAAATTAAGTAACAATGCGTATGTTTCCGAGGCCTTCGGTCCGCTGCAAGCCTCCTTGTGGAATTACCATGGCCTTCATCTGAACACCCAAGTGGCTGGCTTCACAAACGCTCCTATTGTCACCCCTGCCCTAACCCCCACATCATCCACGATGACCCTACCAACCACTGGTGGCCACAGTCCTCGTACCCCACCCCCCTCGATTACCATCACCTTCATCATCCCTGATATGACACCCGCGAAGAGAACGAGGACGACCTTTACTACCACTGCTACGTCTCCCAGCTCCCACCAACAGCGAGGTCACTTCCGGCGCCCCGTCACCACCACGACCGCCGCTGCCACCACCCCAACCCAAGCAATGAGGAGTCGCTTCCAACTTGTACTCAGTGCAATCACAAATTCCTCCAATGCACTGACCTGGTCGATCACTTGCGGATCCATCACACTGTGACCAGTGCCAGGGGCCCCTACATACACTCAGCGCATCTGCCTCCACCGTTCGCACTGTCCACCCGCATTCACTCACCACATGGGCTTCTTCGGTCACATGCGAATCCATGAAAGCAGAATTTACCACCAGATCGACATGCCAAGCACCCTTTGCACATACGAAAATTGTCCCCGCACCAATAAGTCTCCGTACGCCAGCAGGGCCACAGCTAGTGCCGCCATTGAACCCGACTCTGCAGCTCACAGTTGCAACATCTGCAATCGACACCTCTGCTTCAAGTGTGATCCGAGCCTGAGACTATAGCGGTGGGCTAAATGCCATGGCTTTGAAGGTTATCAACTGACGGGATACCGCGGATCTCGCAGTCAGCCCAGTGTATGTGGTTGTGTGGAGCGGGTGACTGGTTGAGTCAGGCTGCAATTGCTCGTTCTTAGTGTGACCTCTGTGACATTCTCCGAGCCATCAACGCCCTTTAGAGTGAAATCCTGGCCTGGTGGGTTTGGGGGACCAGGTCGTGTATATGGCACACGCCGACAGGGTCGCTAACCATGTCAGACAATGCGCCCATTCCCCGCATCAGACAACTGACCAGCTCGGACAGTTGTCTGGGTCCTGGAAATATGAGTAGGGAATGAGAGCGATGTCTCCGCGCAGCTTTCTCGCTATAAACAGTCAGATGCGCTTGAAGCAGTCGACATGCGCTAACAACTGTGGCCTGGTAGGTTTCCGGTTGATGGAGTAACTAGGACCTCGCAGTCAGCCCAGAGTGTTTGCGTGGAGTGACCGATTGATGGACTGAGAGTCAGGCTGCAACGTCTCCCTCCTAACGCGGCCGCTATGGCACTCCCCGCCCTGTGATCCGAGACAGGTGTGGCGGCACGCTTAGGGGCAACTCCAGTCGTGCCAGACACCCGCGCCCTACCCCACCTCCGGTTTTATTTTCTTGGTCATAGCACTGGGCCCAGGTTGGGGGGTGGAGAGAGAGAGTGCGGTAGATGCTGCGCAAGTTATCGTCCCTGCGCCGCCTTTTTTCGGGCACACGGTGAATGTCATTGAAGCCGACGGTTGAACTGTCAGTTTCGATGCCTTCCGAACGTCAGTTGGATCAATGAGCCCTACCACCTACTTCGCGCACTCGCGGGTACTGGCAAGCTACAATGTTGATTCCTACGTATTTGATTTTTTGCTGAAGACGGGAATATATTACCACCTGCGGAGACTCTTGGTAGGCGAAACGAAATGAACATGCCTCATCGTAAAATATATTCAGTTAGGCCTCAGCTTTAAATGGATAATCGTAATCGATAGGTCGACTATAATTAAGAGTTCCGTTTGGATTTTAGGTGGCTGGCTGACGACGGCTGATAGCCCATCTCGTTGTTAACTAGTAACCGCTCAATCATCCAAAAAATAGCTTCATTTGTCTGGCCAATCACCTCTAAACTGGAAGGGAAGAAGGAATACAAGAGTGCTAGTGAGGGAGGATGGAAGGCGAAAAGCAAAAAATGTTGACAAATGAAACATGAATCATTGCTCCATTTAGAAATGAACAGAATCTGATGGAAAATATTGATAAAGACGGCGAAAAAAATAGGCAAGTGGGGCTATGTTTTAGCCCCAGCGGATATGTTGTGCCTCTGTTGAATCTCCATTCTCCGATTGGGAAGTGTAATGCTAATGTCCAGTGTAATTGTGCAGTCCTCCGGCTTTGTCTGCTGAACTACTTGGGTGATTGGATCGCGCACCACAACTTCTGTGGGCATGTGGCGGCTTCCATTGTCACTTTGGCTTTTCTCGACTGTAGTTATAGAGCTCTCCGGCCAGATAAGCCGGCTGCCCCGCTGACCCGCTTCAACGACCGTTCTAATGATCTTTTTCACCACACTTGCTGCAATCTCCGTAGTGGGCCGGCTGATGGAGTTGGCAGAGCTGCCATCCGCCGAATTAGTACGGATCCCCTTGCCTGGAAGCGAGATGGGCTCTGTAACGCTCAAATCGGACGTCACTGAGGACTTAGTGGAAGAGTACTGGGAGTAACTCGGCAGTTTAGAGCCGTTAATACCTGCTGGACAATCTTACTGGCGAGAAATTGGAGTGCCTCATCTGTCGCCGTGGAGAGACGAAGGCTGCGCTTTTCCTCATCAAGCTCTCTACCGGAAAGGCTCAGTTCAAGCGGGACGCCATCGCGTAGATGAAAGGAAGCCGAAGTGCGTCCCGCCCTGGCTGCCAGTGACTGACTGTTTGTCAGTGAGGAGGTCACCTCCGTAAGAGAGTCCGGTCCCTTGCTGGAGCGAAAGAGCCTTCCCTCAGCCATCTCCATGGGCAGCCGCTTGTCACTGAAGCGACGTTTTCGTTCCTCATTCTTGGCATCTGCCAGTCTCACCTCCACTGGAACGCCCTTCTGAATGTTGAAGGAGAATTCCCGGGTCCGGAACTTGTCCTGCGGCTGAGAATCACTGAAGGCACTCGAGTCCGCGCTACTCACTGTAATTTGAGCATGCATGTCTTTTGTGGAAGTTTGGATAACAATGGTTGCTCCTGCCGGGGCAGTAGTGGCCTTTCCGAGACTACGGGGTCTCCACAGGGTGAAGCAGGGTAGAAGAGAACATCTTCGCATCGGCGGGGCGGCGTTAGAGTCGGGCTCACTGAAGGTCGGCGAGTCGGACAAGGCTGACGCAGTGCGTGGTGTGGAGCGTGGGAAGGAGACGGAGACCTCGGTGGAGTGCCGGGACACATTTGGGTGATCCAACTCCCAGCCTGCCGTCTCGACAGCGGCTTCATGTAATTCCTGTAGACTACCGACTGTGCCCTTGGCGATGCTCCTCCCCATGCCTGAATCCTTCTCCATCACTCGATTGATTTTTACGTTTTCGTCGTTCGTAGTGTACTCAGTTCTCTGTCTAAACCCTGAGGGAACAGTATCAAAGTTGGCGATGGTCTGATGCACGATCTGATACTGTCCAGAGCCGACCTCAGTTTGTGAGCGGGAGACAAAGGAGTGCGAACCAGCCGCATTCTGCTGTGCGGCACCGGGAGAAGTGTTGTTTTGAATGGAGGGTGACCGACTGATGTTGCTTTCCTGAGTGGAGAAGTGTTCCATCAACTCCTGAGGGTGTTTATTGAGTAGAGCACCGAGACAGATGAGGACTATAGCGTCACGGTAGGTCTTCTCGATGGTTTGATCAATCAGAACGTCATCCACCATCTGCTCCGTTTTGTGCAAGTAAGCGGAAACGGGAGTGGGATCTCGGTTTGGACTGTCAGCCTTTTGATGACGCTGGCGAAAATACTCCAAGGCCTCACTGGCCGAGGGCTGTTTTGGTGGGGGAAAAAGGAGATGCAGTAGCTCGTCAAACCACACTGCCTGTTGCTCGGAACAGACGCGGTTGCGTTCTTCCTGGCTGAGCTCCATCCACATCGGCGCGATGGCGGCTAGATGACGACGACAGCAGAGGGCGAGGCGTTCGGCCACCTGCAGGGGGGTTCGCGGCTTCGATCTGTGCTGCCAGCCAGTTCTGGAAACCCCGACTGAAGACAATGCGGCATCCGGCACCGCCACCGCCGCGGTCTGCCTCATCTGTGACGTCAAAGACAGTAGGCAGATGTGGGGGCCCCATGGAGTATGACCCCTGTTTTTTTGCTGTTTGGCGCTCGCGGGATCAACTTAACTGCCCCCTTCGAAGAGGGCTACAGGTGATCGAACCTGTAAATAGAAAAAGGTCTACTAATCAGGCGAATTCCGAGTTAAAATAAATGTGAGGCAACGAATGCGTGTGTGAACCTCCCTCCTAGCGAACGTAATTGATAAGTAGGCACGTGTTAGGGGAACGGTGGCAGTTTGAAGGACGGAAACTGAGAAGAAATTTATATACCCACCTTTATCATTCAAATAAACTGGTTTCTTAACACTAAATTAGATCTATTAAACGCCTGCCTACCCACGCCAGCCTCACACTAAACCGAACCCTGAATCTAATTACTGTGTTCTTTAGGGTTAACATACGTTGCTGATGTGAGTTTTAGGGCATAAGGGAGAAGAATCGGGTCGACATCGGTGAGATCTGTCAGGCAACTCAATCGCATAATCAAAGGCGGTGGACCCCACATATTCGTCCCTTGCTTGTTTCCTCCTCCTCCTCCTCCTCCTCCTCCTCCTCCTCCTCCTCCTCCTCCTCCTCCTCCTCCTCCTCCTCCTCCTCCTCCTCCTCCTCCTCCTCCTCCTCCTCCTCCTCCCCCCCCTCCTCCTCCCCCTCCTCCTCCTACTCCTCATCCTAATCCTCCTCCTCCTCCTCCTCTTCTTCCTCCTCCCCCTCCTCCTCCTCCCCCTCTTTCTCTCTCCTGCGATTATGTGAACTTCGAATGTGCATTACTACTCTAAACTTTAACTAAAAGCACCGAATTGATCCAACTAGATGAAAACGAAAGCCTGATATCTCGGTGAGGATGTGGTTGCAGTCCCGAATAATGATTAACGGACCCCTCAACGCAGTTGGATGGCTTCCTTCTATTGAATCGAATAGGCAACCCTTCAAATAGATCGCTATCATAGCATAGTGGTTATGTTAAAAACAATTTCCTGGAACAATTGTTTAGTTTCCAGGTGATTTCAGTAAGTAAAGCCCACTGTGAGCAGCTAGACATTTGGCGCTAAAGTTATTCCATCGAACAACACCCTGAATTCATCAAGTTAACAACAGAGGCAAGAGGGGCTTGGGTCATGTTTTTCGGATCATTTAGGGCTATTAATCTGTCTTGTCACAAACGGACTTCAGAAACACCTAGCGCAAGAATTCAGAAATATTCCTAACAGGTGTTTAGGGGTACTCAGGCAACCATTACGAACCTCGGTCGGAATCGCCTTTATGCCCCCGCCTCGACAAGATACGGAAATAGGATTGCCTTGCGCTTTATTCCATGAAAGGTAACTATTCCCTGTTCTACCCCTAAAATTAACCCTTACCCTAACCCTAACCTTAAGCTTAAACCTAACCCTACCCTTAATTCTAACTTTACCTTAACCTTAATGTTAATTTCTCGGATATTTAGAGGCACCTCTATTATGAGCAGTTATTTCTCCTGTAAGCGATCTCTATCCAAACTTCAAACGATTCTTACTTTTGAGATGAAACCAAAGTTCAGTTAGGTGCGAATACAACTTATAAAACAGCTGGTAATCAGTGTGATCAAACTTTAAGCAACCATTATTTTAAGTCTAGCTAAAAAAGGGTTCTAGAAGCTACTAGCGTCGTTTTAAAATGGATTAGAAATATCGCAATGACTGCAAGTTTGCATCAAAACCCAACTTCAGTTGCTATCTAAAACGGTTTTGCTTTTAAGTGCACTCAACTACAACGATATTAGATTAGCCAACTATTCTGCAAAATACGTCACCGACTTTTCTTAGCGTGCTAATAAAACTACCAAGAGAAGGAAACATGGGCCATCCAGGGGGCAAATTCGCACTTTTTGTGTTTATCAGAAATCGACCAGCGAGTATTGTTTATTTGCAAATATATGGATGAACGAAACGTACTTACCTGAGGCATGACCAACAGTGCTTTCGAAATATCGATTGTGTACCATGTGATTGTGCGCAGCATGACTGCCACGCCAGCACGTTGTTGAACCAGGCGGGGCTAAGCGCAATTTC